>CM077670.1:337491122-337681122 GCA_039707655.1 Elymus sibiricus | reverse complement strand
ATAACTAACCTGGAATTCGAGCTCCATTGGCCGTGCACGAGGCCTTATCTCAGGATCGGAGCTGGTCTGGCGCTTCTTGATCTGCGGGAGAGTGCTAGTACAACGTATCAGTCCATCCCCAATGGCTAACAAGCCATGGTGCCTCCCGCCACCAGATATCATCACCAGCTCTGGATCAAGAGGTTGCTGGCTCGGGTTAAACTCCGGCCCTTTCCTCGCCTTCCCCTCGTCTCTGTACCTCACAAGCTTGTTGTGGGAGGCGCGGTTGCTAAATTTCTCTGGATCATCGAGGTCAGACTCAGAGAATGCCTTGGCCTTCTTGTACGAGGCAGTATTGGACATGGCATAGAGGTCGAACAGCTCTGGCACTGGAGCCTTGTTGTGCCGCGCCTAAAAGAGAGGAACAGAGTATTAGTTAAGGGCTCAAGCTAGCATGAAGAATGAATTTGCATGAATCATGAAGCAAACCACATACCCAGTTTTCCCCGAACCCACGTAGGTTGACGCTGCCTAGATGGTGTGGGACACCTTTCATTTGGGCACGCTTCTCCTTTGCACCGTCGTGGACGTTGCGCCATTGGGGAGTGCACCACTCATCCACCAACGCCTCCCAACAGTCCATCCTATCCGCACACCATCTCGGGGGCACCTAAGTTAAGCAAGAGAAATTTGAGCGCTACGCATACGAATCAAATCAAGGAACTAAGTACAAGGCCTTAAGAATAGGTAATTACCGTCATGTACTTCTCCTTACTCAGATAGTTGAGGCGGCACTTCTCTTTTTTCCTCCGAATACCAGTCGAGGCGTAGTAGTCTCGAATAGCCTGCGTCCGAGCCTCGTGCCGAAAGTTTTGAAGTAGGCGCCTGCACTCGTTGTCGATAACCCGAGCCGCGGCCTCCTCCTGTCCCTCAGCACACCTGTAGAAGGTCTGCAATCAAACAAGAAAACACGGATTAGTACAATCACTAGGGTTGCCAATCAAAGAAGAAAACACAATGTAGACGGCAAAGGAGAAATTACCCAAAACGTCTGGATCACAATGTCGGCGACCGTGTGGCACTCGACATCGCCGATCCTATGCCCCGGCGGGGCCGGGGCAGCCAAGTAGTGCTCCCAGGTCATTCCTAGCTCTGGAACCCGGCCCTCACCGGGCAACGTGACCCACCCCGGGAAGCTCTGGCGACAAATCACGCCAAGGACACTGTTGGGCTTGCGGCAACCAGGCCCGTGTGTCCAAGACCTGTAGTATGACAAGGCCAACGCATTAGATATTCGAAGAAACGTGAAGACAAAAGGTTAAAAAAGAGTAAATGCACTTACTTCTCCCCCTGCGGCGCAATCAACCACCTCTGGTCGGGGGTCGCCGGGGTGGGCGGGAGCTTTGTACCACCACGCTGGTAGACTTTGTGCCCCTCAACCCACTCACTCTCGCTATAGCTATCAGAACTATAGCCACCCTCAGCACGGCCACTCGACGAGCCCGCACCTGGGTTCTGCTGCGACTCAGCGTGATCCCCAGTCTCGTGGGACGAAGGCTCGGCGGCCCGACGCTCGTCGGCCGTAGGCGCGTCTGTCGTAGCCTCGTCTGTCGTAGGCTCGTCGGCCTGAGGCTCGTGGACCGGAGTCCGAGACGGTTGCACCTCAGGCTACTCCATCTCAGACGGAGCACTCCTGTGGTCGGGTGAATCAGCTGGGGGTGGCGGCGAGGAAGGCGTAGTAGCAGCCTTCCTACCTCTCCCGCCGCCACGTCCACCTCTACCAACCTTCTTCCCCCCGACCTCTCCCGGCCGAAGAAGAAGCGTCCGCCGGTGTCTGCATACTGAGATCCAGCGCTCTCCGGAGGTGGTGGGGTGGGATGGAAGTATCCCTCCCACCACGCGCCGAGGAAGGAGCCTCGGAGCGCTCTCGACCCGCGCCCACCATCTGTCAACACCTGCAATGACAAAGAGTAAACAAAGTTAGTACAACATTAAAAAAATGAATACCTGACATGAATATAATTTAAGTGTATCATCATCATGAACATAATAAAAAATTGAATACCTAACATGAACCAATTAATAATATATATGTACATAATAATAATTGAATACCTGACATGAACTATAATATTAATCTTCATCGTCATCATTAATAAATGCTTCATCATCGTCTATATATGCTTCGGGGTCAATAAATGCATCACAAATATATGACCCCATCGGCCTCTGGAAGGCCGAAGAGCACCTTTTCGGTCAACAGGAGGCCGAAGAGGTGTCGGGGGTCGGGGGTGTCGTGTCTGGGTGGCGTGGTGTCGGGGTGTCGTGGTGTCGGGGTGTCGGGGTGTCGTGTCGGGGTCGGGGTGTCGGGGGGTGTCGTGTCTGGGTGTCGTGGTGTCGGGGTGTCAGGGGTGTCGGGGTGTCGGGGTCGGGGTCGGGGTCGGGGTGTCGGGGGGGTGTCGTGTCTGGGTGTCGTGGTGTCGCGGTGTCAGGGGTGTCGGGGTGTCGGGGTCGGGGTGCCGTGTCGGGGTCGGGGTGTCGGGTCGGGGTCGGGGTGCCGTGTCGGTGTCGGGGTGTCGGGTCGGGGTCGGGGTCGGGGTGCCGTGCCGGGGTCGGGGTCGGGGTCGGGGTGTCGGGGTCGGGGTGTCGGGTCGGGGTCGAGTTGTCGGGTCGGGGTCGGGGTGCCGTGTCGGGGTCGGGATCGAGGTCGGGGTGTCGGGGTCGGGGTGTCGGGTCGGGGTCGGGTTGTCGGGTCGGGGTCGAGGTGCCGTGTCGGGGTCGGGGTTTTTTCTCTTTTTTTCTTTTCTTCTTCTTCCTCTTCTTTCTTTTCTTCCTTTTCTTCCTTTTTTTCCTTCTTCTTCTTCTTCTTCCTCCTTTCCTTTTTCCTCTTCTTCTTCTCCTCCTCTCCTCTTTTTTCTTCTTCTTCTTCCTCTTCTTCTTTTTTCTTTTCCTCCTCCTCCTGTTCTTCTTCTTCCTTTCCTTTTTTCCTCTTCTTCTTCTCCTCCTCTCCTCTTTTTTTCTTCTTCTTCTTCTTCTTCTTTTTTCTTCTCCTCCTCCTCTTCTTCTGTTTCTTCTTCTTATTATTATTTTTTGTTCTTTTTCTTTTTTCTTTTTCCTTTTTTTTCATCTTCTTTTCCTCTTTTTTTTCTTCTAGGTTTTTTTTCTACCTAAATGTCTAAATATTTTTTCCTATTTACCCAAACACCTAAACAACTATTTGCAAAACATCTAAAAACAGAAAACTAAAAATCTAATTAGATAAACAGAAAAAAAAATTAAAAGGGGGGCAGGGGAAGCTCACCAGAGAGGGGCAGGGGGCAGGGCGGCCGGCGGCGAGGAGAGGAGGCCGGCGGCGAGGAGAGGAGGCCGCCGGGGAGGGGGCGGCGGCGGCAGGAGGGCCGTGAGGAGGGGGCGGCGCCGCGGTGGTGGAGGTGCGCCACGGGGAGGGGGGCAGGCGGTGGTGGAGGGCGGGGAGGGGGCGGCGGCGGCGGTGAGAGAGGGGGGAGGGGGCGGCGGCGAGAGGACGGGGAGGGGGCGGCGGCGGCGGCGGTGAGAGAGGGGAACGGGCGCGGGTGTGAGAGAGTGAGAGGTGAGAGAAAGAGAGAGAGGCGGGAGGCGCGGGGGATGGCGAAAATTAAGCCCCCTCTTTGCCGTCTGCTGGCAGACGGCAAAGAGGGGGGCCGTTAGCCCGTCCCCGCCGTTACACTGTGGGGCCCCCTCACCTCTTTGCCGTCTGCTGGCAGACGACAAAGAACTCTTTGCCGTCTGCGAGCAGACGGCAAAGAAGTGGCCCGTGTGACCTGGCACGTGCAGTACCAAGTGGGGCCCACTTTGTTCTTTGCCGTCTGCTGGCAGACGGCAAAGAACTCTTTGCCGTCTGCTTTATAAAAGCAGACAGCAAATATCCTCTTTGCCATCTGCCAGCAGACGGCAAAGAGCTGGCAGATGGCAAAGTCCCTGATTCCAGTAGTGATACCATTAAGTCAAATTGGTTTCGGCACACGCCTGGAAATTCTTGGAGGGTGCCAGAATTGGTCTGGGAACTTCTGGGATTTTTCGGAGAAAAAAACCGGAAATGTTCCGGAGCTGCCGGAACCGCTTTGTTTGCTTTTCGCAGATGAAAATCACTAATCCGGAATTGTTTCGGAACGCGTCCAAAATCATTTGTCTGGGTACTGGAATTATTCTAAGACCCACAGAAATATTTTCGGATTTAACGGTCACGGAAAAATGTTTCCGTGAATAGTGAAAGTGATTTTTGGGTGTTTTCTTGGAGAAGCTACCTTGAGGGCCTTTTGGTATTTTTCCCCTTAGCTTCTTGGAGAAGCTACCCTTGGGCTTGGCCTATAAATAGGGGTGGAGGGGGCTGCCTAAAGACACACTCTTTCTCAACATACACAAGCCATGCATGATCTGGCCTTCTTCTCTCCCTCCCCGCGAAATAGTTTCGTAGAGCCGAAAGGCTGTCTGGGTTCCGGTGGGAACTAGTTCTGGACGGCGAAACCCTGCCGGATAGCTGACACCGTATGTGTGCAACCCCGTAGGCAGGTCGTAGTTTCGATCCTTTGCCCGTGGGGTTGTCCGAGTGACCCGCCCGAGGGACTGTCCAGAGGCCTCCCGGAGGGCTGTCCGAGGATCCGTCTGGTGGGACTATCCGAGGGACTGTCCAGAGGCCTCCCGGAGGGCTGTCCGAGGATCCGTCCGGTGGGACTATCTGAGGGACTGTCCCGAGGCCTCCCGAAGGGCTGCCCGGAGATCCGTCCGGTGAGCTGACGAGGGAGTACATCCTCGCGGTTGGGAGGTTGTAAATCCTAGTTGCGGGGATCTGCACCGCCGATCGTCATCTACTCTACTTCCGCTGCGCTGCGAGTTGGTAACGAAAAGATCAAACCTTGTATGCAGTCTCCATAGTGATCCTGGGCTGGTGCGTAGGTCGGAAATTTTTTGTTTTCTGCTGCGTTACCCTACATCTATTGCTTGGTCCTTGATTGGTAATGGATTGTTTTCTACCAAATCCGTTTATGAGTGGCTTGAAAAAGACCTTGTCGGGCCTAACTATAAGTGGGTGTGGAAAGCCTGCATTCCCTTAAAGATAAATATATTCATGTGGTAACTTTTCCAAAATGTTGTCCCTACGTGAGATAATTTGCGTAAACGTAATTGGGGTGGTAATCCCACATGCTTATTCTGTAGAGGTGTCGAGTCTGCCGATCACTTGGTTTTTGGGTGTTCTATTGCTCGTTCTATTTGGGGGGGTGTTTGCTATGGGTACTGCGTGTGGCCCTAGGTACCTCTGGCAAAGTTGGTCGTGGCTTTATTGCTATTTTCCTAGGGGGGAGTTCTATATGATGATTATTGCTACTATTTGTTGGGGAATATGGTGTACTCGAAACAAAACTACCTTCAGAGGGTCATGTTGTTCGCACTCTACTTGAAGCTGTTTTCACTGCTTGTTCTCTTATGACTTACTGGACAAGTTTGTTGAAATTGGAGGACAGAGCTACTTTCCAGGCGGGAATTCAAAGAGTGATACAGGTGGCTTCGTCGCAGGTGGATCGCTCAGCTTCGCGGGGTAGGTTCTTGATCACTAATGATGCAGACACGTGACATGGTTGCTATTGTTGTGTCTTCTTCTATTTTATCTTGCTTCCTGCATTTTGGTTAGCTTCCTCACATAGGTTTGATGTCTACTGAGGTGATCCTGTTAGGCCCTTTGCTCCTGGGAGCTAGTTTATCTGTTACTGTCGTTTGTGAGTAGTGTTAGTAGGTATTTGCCCCGTAATAGGTGTTCTGTAGTGAGCATCTACAGCAGGTTTCCTGCTAATGCCCCAACACGCCTATCCCCTTTCCCGTCCCCTTCTTGTTTGTCTGGATTGTATTATGGTTGGGTCTGGATGTACTGAATATTTTTGTTAAGAAATTATTGGAAAGGGGTGTGAGCTCGGTTGGAAACAAATGATATTAGTCTATGACACTATCAACTGCAAGAGCCGATGTTCAATTGTACTGTAGAACTCAATCTAGCTAGATATGAGCATCGACAACCGTGGGCGCCTCAAACCTCCCTCAAACATCCGGGCGAACGGCCCGACCAGTGACCGGTCAAGAAAATGCGACCCCGACGGGCGCCTCAAACGGGCCTCAAAAACCCGGGCTGACTGGCACCCCTCATATCCAGCCCAAATCCAGGGGTGGATATGGGGCGGCCCGGGCGCGTCTGCCACGTCGGACTGACGTTGGGGGTCCCACAGAAAAACACCCGGAAACCCGACGGTCCGACGGGCGTCTCCTCCAGCGGGGTGTGAACACCGCGTGGCGCCGCTCCGGCTCGCCGCCCGAGGGCCAAAATCCGGCTATTTAAGCCGGATGGCGTCCCCCAGCCCTAGCCACGTCCACTTCCTCCCTCTCCGCGCCGCTAGCCCGAGCCCGTCCACCTCTCTCCCTCTCCGCCTCACTCTTCCCTCGCCGGCCGGCTTCGCCATGGCCCGGCAAAAGAAGACGACTTATGCTATGCTAATGCCGGAGCGCCGGTTCCAGATTCAGGAGGAGATCCGGGCGAGGCGCGCCGCCTGCATCGCAATCGGCCTGCCTCCGGACTCACCGGAGCCAGAGGAGGAGGAGGAGGAAGAGGAGGAAGAGGAGGGGGAGCACCAACTGGAGCCGAAGCAGCAGCCGATTCCCATGGAGGTGGCGGGTCCGGAGAACGAGGACGCGGGGGATCCGAAGGAGGACGGCGCGGAGCGGCCGGAGGAGGAGTCGGCGCCCCCTGCGGGCTTCGACATGGAGGACACCGTGGTGGAGTTCGCAGTCAACCCAGCGGCGGAGATGGCAGAGCTACAGGCCATCCTGGAGTCCATCCAGGATAAGGCCTATGTCGAGGCCAACTGCCGGTTCATCCAGCAAGAACGGACGACGACCAACGCGCCTTTCGCCGAACTAGACACGGAGGAGCCGCAAGAGCCGGAGTTGTGGTTGCCGTCCATGTACCCGGAGCTGGGCACGGAGATCGTGGGCATCTCCGACAAGGATTAAGGTAGTGTAGCTTATTTGATCTGCGTAGTACATAGGTTTTTCTCTTTTGCATGTTTTGTATGGATTTAAAGTTTCAAGTATGAGGTATCTGAATGTAGAAGAGCAAATTTAAGATGTGACCGGTCACTGCCCGCGGACACACCTGGACGCGTCCACGGGCGTTTGATGGCCCGGCTTTGCTGTTCGCGACTGTAGATGCTCTAACCCCATTATTTTTGTATGCAACTTGGCCACGCCGGTTACCCAGGCAATACGTACAGTTGAAAATTTAAAATGGAGGGCTTTCATTAACAAACAAAACCACGCAGGAACAACATTAGTACTTCTCTTATTCACACAAAAAAAATTAGGGTATCTTCAAAGCAGATCCTTAAACTTTTCGCAAGCGTCCGGACCAAGCTGTTTGGACACGATTTGCTATCCAACGCCATCCTGCATTGGTCCACAGACCAATCCAAACGTCGGTTTTCTTACAAACCAGAGACAAACCTAGGGGGCTTTGCGGGAGTCCGAACATCCACACGTCAAATCAAAAGTCACCACGTACCCCTCTCTCCACTCCGTCCAGATGAAGGTTTGGCGGATAGCATGTTTAAAGTTTGATTGAAACCACTAATCACTTTTTTCCTTTTTTTTTCAAAATGCCACGAGATTTGGCGGAAGCAAGCAAACTACCTATTAGGTTTGATGGAAGCTAGCTAAAACACCATGTTTAGTACTCTTAGTTGGCGGAAGCTAGCTAAAGCACGTACACTGAATTGGCGGAAGCTTGCTAATAAAGCACCTACACTGAATTGGCGGAACCTTTGTAGGTGTAGCATTATTGATTAGTACACTGAGTTTTTTTAATGAATTAGTGATTAGTACATGGGGGAAGCCCACGCTAGTTGGCGGAAGGATGTGTGGGCGGAATCTATTAATTCACAGATCAAAACTATAAGATTAGGCGGAATGCTATATTTTTAAGTTAGTAAAAGCGGGCTTTTGAGATATAGCATTGAATGGCCGGCTTTCACATTAATGTCCGTGGATTGATCCCCGGTCCGTAGATGGATGCAGAACAAGTTCGGTTCAGGGGTGGCTCTTACCGTGCTCCAATCAATAGGAGTAGCTCACACCGGCAATCCTCGAAGCTTAGTTCGGTGGCTAGTGAAAAGAGAAAAACGGGAGACACATAAGCCACACGATTAGCTGAGGCGTACGAACACGGAAAACGCCAAACAATTACACAACGATCGATCACACGTACAACAAAACGACACACAGACACATCTTGCAAACTGGACTGGCCGGGGAAAGTCGGTACGTAGATGTCTAGAGGTCTCTACAGGCAAACGTAAATGTCTAACGACCGAACACACGTACAGTGATTAACACACAACTTGCAAGCTTGACCGGCCGGTGAGAGTGAGGCGCGTGCCTACAGGTCGACGACCTTGAAGTGGCCACGGTTCTTGACGACGACGTCGTACATGTGGACGGAGCGGAACCGCGCAAAGTCTCGCGGGAGCGAGATGAGGTCGACGCTGCCGTCCCGGCGGTGGAGCTGCACGACGGCGCGGTCCTCGTAGTAGCGCTCCCATCCCAGGGACCCAGCCGCTGCTCCAGCGCCCGCAGGGACCGCATCGTCTCGTTCGCTGGCACGTACACCAGCGCCTTCCTGCTCGACGCCTCCCGCTCCAGCTCCATCACCCCGTCCTTCCGGAACACCCACACGCCGCCTGCCGCCATCGATGTGTTATCGGTCTTTCTGGCTAGCTCTAGCGTCGCATGCAGCTCCTGCGTGTGAGGCACATGTCTAAATATATAAAATCGTCGTCGTTAGCATTGCCGTTGCACGGCGGAGCACGTACCAATAATGCAAGGCAGTAAGTGACGTGGGCCAGCGTATGCACAGGACGTCGAAGGGCTTCACGTGGACGCTAGCTAGCTAGCTGCAACTTTGTCCCGGGGCCAATCTGGGCAACGTGGGTAGTTTCCAATTCGAGCAGCGTGGTACTCGTCGGCAGGCCGGTCCAAATGTGCTTTTTTCCGTAAACCGGAGACAAACTGGGCAGCTTTGCGGGCGCCCGGATCGCTGCCACGTCCGCTCCTGACAACCCTGGCCAACCAAAAAACCCCACCCGTGCCCGCGCGGGTTCCCGTCCGAAAAGGTCAGCGCCACTCCAGAGCACCAATGTCACATTCATGCCGGCTCAAAGCGACGCGACCTCTCAAAGTGCTCAGGCATTAAAACGGCGCGCCCGCCGAGAGCGCCGCCTGCGCCTCATCCCGGTGCATGCGGCTGCCCTGCGTTCAAACGACAGCCCGTCCGTCCGCCTGCCTATATTTAACATGCGTGCGGTTGCCGAGGAACGGCGAGTCGGCGCCACCCGTCCGTCCGTCTGCCGTCCGCTATTAATCACGTCGCCGATTGCCCCTGCCATCCCTCGCTATATAAACCGCAGGCCTGGCCATAGCCGCATCCATCATCCTCCGCTCCCTTCCTCCTCTCTGCAACACGCCCTCAGTGGCCTCCTCGAGCTCCAAAGCCGTCTAGGACAACCTATCATCCGAGCAGAAAAAGGAGATCGCCGCCATTGCAGCCGGCTGGCAGGCCGGCGCTGCGGATGTCCTAATGGAGGACGCGGAAGAGGACGAGCCGGCGCCACCCTCCTCGCCGGTGCATGCCGGCATCACCATCAGCGAGGCCCGTGCCCACTACACTATGGACATGGTGTTGGAGGAGCGGGAGGCCAAGCTCTGGCAGGTGCAGGCCGACTAGGCCTACAACCTCCGCCTCCTCAACGAGCACCGACGCACGGAGGAGCAACTAGCCGCCGGCACGGCCATATTGCCGGACGTGGACGTGGACGTGGCGGTACATCCAGTATCAGGCGGATTTACAGGACGCCTACAAGTAGATGGATGAGACGGCAGATGAGGTGTTCGGCAAGAGCGATGACGTGGAGGACATCGTCAGCTCTGCCATGGCTGCGCCCCACCGCCACGACCACGAAGCCGGCACGTCCGCGAGCGCCGCCAGCAACGAGGAAGAGTAGAGCATGTGAGGTCGCCGGCGCTCGGGTCCCAGGAAGGCCATCGCTCCTCCCCTCCCGTTGAAACCAAGCTTGGTGGGCTCAACATCGTTGGCCAATTAGCCGCTCAGGCTACGGAGGCAGAGCTGGAGCTTCATTTCGCGGTGCTCACACCCGGACGGATGCCGGCGATCATTTAGATTAGGTTTAGAGTCGGGTTTAGTTAAAATATGTCCGAAATGTAATGAATCCCGTCTGGTTTATATGAAATCCAACCGGTTTCCATGAATTTTGTCCGGTTTGTTCAAATCTTGTTTCAATTGTATGCGAGTAGCATTGCATGGCCGGCTCTCGCATCCGTCCGCGGATAGAACTGCTCCTCCCTATCCGCGGACGGATGCGGGAAAAAATTTAGGGGTCAGCATTAGAGGTGCCCTTACGCATTAGTTGTACGAAATTCTTACGCATCAGTTCAATCTGCGATCAGTGGTTCGCGAGATTTTTTCGTGCCGGTTATTGGTACAGTACGTAGCATTTCCGTAGAATCGGTTCCTAGGAATAGCAATTTTGATTGCTCCTCGTAGCCACCCAATACCTTTTCAGCCTGAATGCACGAACATGGGGCCAGCTTGGCCACGTCAGTCGCATAGCCATGCATATGTACGCACAGTTAAACATTGAAAACACAAGGGTTTAATTAACATAAACAACCACACACAAAATGATCGAGATTCAATCAAAATGAGTAGCTTGTCTCTTTTAAAATAACACGAGTATAGCTGACAGAATCCAAAAATATAGGCCCATATGCCTCCTAAATGTTATCTTCAAGATTTTTACAAAAATCTTGGTTCATAGGTTGATATTAATAATTAAAGGAGTGGTTAGGGCTTCCTAGACTGCTTTCATTAAAGCCAGATATATATTAGAGGGGGTGTTGATTCTGCATTAGACTCTAAACTTGTGACGCCCCTGCTCGACCGTGCACTAATCATACACGCAAACGTGCACGATCGAGATCAGAGACTCATGGGAAGATATCACAACACAATTCTAAACTCAAATTTAAACATAAATCTTCATATTACAAACCAGGGGTCACGAGGACCCGAATACATAAGTCATACACACACATGATATCTGAGTACAGACATAGTTAGTCAAGTTTGCCTTAAGAAGGCTAGCACAAACAGCGACACTGATCGAAAAGGCGAAGACCTCCTGCCTAGGGCCTCCGAACTACTCCTGGTCGGTTAGCTCAACGTAGTAGTAGTAGCCTCCGGGGATCTCCTGCTCCTGGGCTTCGTCGTCTGATCGCAGCAACTGAGTATGGGGAAAAGAAATAGCAAAGCAACCGTGAGTACTCATCCAAAGTACTCGCAAGACTGACATCAAAACTATACTAATTATGCATCGGTATCAAAGGAATGGGGCTATATCTTTAGACTAAACTACAGAAATGACAGAACAGAGGGGGAGAGGCCTAGACTATCGAAGACTAGCATCTTGAAGCAATCTTGCAGCATCAGAAGAGAGTAGAGTATAGTAACACATAATAGCAGTTATATTTTAGTAATGCCCTGAGATCTTTCCTCGACTACCCTGCGAGAAAGTGACCCCGAGAGCAGTAGTATCAGTTTATCATTGTATCAGTATCCATTTGTAGTTGTAGCAGATCAGGATACAACTCCGAGCGTCCTGTTACCGTGGACACGGCTATTCGAATAGATAACTTCCCTGCAGGGGTGCACTACTGTTACCCAGCACGCTCCATGACATCTGGCCGGACACACTTGCTGGGTAATACCCGGCCTCGGGTGATCGACACGACGCAGTCCTACCTAGGCTCAGCAGAGAGGTCAACACGCCGGTCTAAATCCTAAGTGCGAAGGGGTCTTGGGCCATCGCCCTTTGCACTCCTGCATGTTACGAGACTGGCCGGGGCCCAGGCGCGACACTGTATACACAGTGACGTAACCAGCCCACCCCAGCAATCAGCCCGCATCTCTGAGCTGTGACGTCTGAAGAGCTTTCGGCTGATACATACGATGTAGAGGGCCCCATTAAACCATTATCCCACGTGGTGGTAGTGCGTATAAGGCCAGCGGCCTACTCAGATCAAATACTCAAATCCGTTAGACGTGTTTAGTAACTCGCAGAGACGAATAGGAACTCTATCGCTCCGACTTGATAACACACGGCTCACGGGTGCTCTTGGAGCCGACCCATCTTTAATATTATTCTCTCGCGGGCACCCTTGGGGCCAGCCCGACTTTAACAGTTTAAAGTATTGCAATATGTAAACATTTCCGTGACCATCACCCAGAGTGATCACGGCCCGATATCAAGCATGGCAAACGGACAAGGGTGAAGGGCCACCGATGAATCAATAGCATAGCTAACTAAGCATCATGGGACAACAGGTAGGTATAAACATCAGGCGACAAAATCAGGCTATGCATCAGAATAAGAGCTATCGGAATAACAACGGAAGCAATTCTAATGCAAGCATAAGAGAGAAAGAGTGGGCGATATCTGGATGATCAAGGGGTTTTGCTTGCCTGGAAGCTCTGCTGAGAGGGGCTGCTCGTCTGGAGCGTAGTCATACTCAGCTGCGTCGGCGGCGGTCTCGGCGTCTATCCGGAGAGAAGGAGGGGGAAGAAACAATAAATTCACGGCAAGAATGCAACAGCGATGCATGGCATGCCTAAATGATATGCAGAGGTGATATAACGCCTATCTAACTGCTTTAGATAATTTAGGAATTTATTTGGATTTATTTTATTAAGGTTATGCACTATTCATTTATCGAATACGGGCAAAAAGTTCCATGTTTACCTAGATAGGAGTGATGGTCAAGCATTTTGATCACATAGTCAGATTCTTTATATTTTTCTGATCATTTTTCATATATAAATTATTTTCATCCGAGTTACGGTTTATTTTATATGATTTTTCAAAGTTTTAATCATTTTCTGGAATTTCTCGAATTATTTAATTAGAATTATCCGAAACAGTGTTAGATGACGTCATCATGACGTCAGGGTGACGTCAGCGGTCAAACCCGGCCGAGCCAGGTCAAACCTGACCAGTGTGTCCCACTGGTCAGTGACTCACTTAATTAATCAGAGGTTAATTTAACTAATAAACCTAATTAGCTAGTGGGGCCCATATGTCAGTGTCTAATTAAACTATCAGATTAACTTTTAAATTCGAATTAGTCTAATTACTCGCGGGCCCCGCACGTCAGTCACAGTAGTCGGCCCAATCAGCGGGTTGACTTGGTCAACCGGCCAACGGGACCCACTGGGCCCACTAGTCAGTGGCCCAGGGCGTCCACGTGGCGGCCACGTCGACCGGTGTAACACCCCTATGTAATGAGCTACAGTGATACACCATATTAATGCCAAGTCATCTGAGATTTGCAATGATAATCATGTTGGATTAATATCTCATTTCAAATTCTGCCACTGAATTCAAATTCAAATGCAATTGAAATTTGGAGTTGCACAAAAGTTGCTGGAAAAATGTTCATCATTTAGCAAATATTCCAAAACAATTTGATGTTAAGAAAAACAACATCACCATCATGCTAAAATGAGCATTAGCATTTATAACAGTGCCATACCAGCAATTTAAATTTGCAAATTCATTTATGAAAAATGCAATTGAATTCCTCTGCCTCCCAAAATATTTGTGGCAGTGCATAAAAATGCGAGGGATTTAATAGGCCAATTTCCCTATTTTTCCTAGGTCATTTGGGTGACCTAATATTTGCCCTAAACCTCTCTGTTTTAATTAAAAAGGAAAAACAGAAAGAAAAAGAAAAAAGAAAAGGGCGAGGCCATACCTGTTACTGGCCGAGCCTAGCCCAGCCCAGCTCAACTGCTCCCGCCTCGCTGTCGTCTTCCCAGCAATCGGCGCGCGCGCGGCGCCGTTCCTGGCTCGCCACCGCATCGGAGCAGGTGGGCGAGGGGATTAGGACGCCCTCGTTCTTCTCCCCTGGACGCCGCCCTCATTCTCCCCTCCTCCCTCACTTGCTCGGCTCCCTCCTTCCCTCTCTGTCCCGACGACGTCGCCGCCGTGCCCGACGTCGATCCATGGCCACCGTCGCCCCCGCGACCAGCTGTGCTGCTCGGAAGCTCCGCCAGCCTCTTCCTCTTCTCCTGGAGCTTTCAGGCAGGGCCGGGGAGCCTTGCTGCCGCCGTCCGCCATTGCCTGCATCTCCGGCCACCGCGGCGAACACCGGCGACTGTGGCCTCCCTTTGCGCTACCGATCACCCGAGGGGCCTTCTTGCGCCCGCACGGTGAGCTCCGCAGCTCCTCATCCTTCTTTCCTGCTCCGGGGCTCGCCGGAGAGATTTCCGGCGCCGACGCTGACCTGGCGAGACGCGGGGCCCACGCAGGGTCGCTGCCATGTGGGCCCCTGGTCGCGGTTGACCGCGTTGACCACGGTCAACGCGCTGACGTGGCCACCTCTGACACTGACTAGTGGGCCCCCTTCTGTAATTAGTCTAATTAAACAGTTTTTAGTTAAAACTAATTTAGATTAACCTAATCAGTCACTGACTTGTGGGGCCTTATCCTAATTAACCCCCGGTTTAATTTAAATTAATCCTGTTAAACCCACTGTGTATGACAGGTGGGTCCCGCAGGTCAGGTTTGACCTGGACCAGCCGGTTTGACTGGATGACGTCATGCTGATGCAGTGCTGACGCAATAATCCTTTTCTGTTATTTTCAAATTAGATTTAAATTCCAGAATTTCAGAAAACTGTTTAAATCTTTGAAAATTCGTAGAAATTCAACCGTAGCTCGGATCGAAAAACTTTCTACATGAAAGTTGATCAGAAAAATGAGACGAACCCGAATACGCGATCAAAATGCTTGACCATCACTCCTAACTACCTGAACATGGAACCGTCCCCTCCGGTTCAGTTTACCGAAATCAGCCTAAACGCCAGGAATGCATTAGGTCACCACTAACACTGCATTAGGTCACCACTAACACTGCTTACTGCCATGCCATGCATCTGTGTTGCATTTGTCTGCCTTTATTTATTGTTTCTTCCCCCTCTTCTTCTTCGATAGCCCCCGAGACCGATGCAGCTCAGGAGACCGACGACACCACTGACGATCCCTCCTTTGCCGCAGAGCTTCCAGGCAAGCAACCCCCCTTGACCCATGCCTATATCACCTATTCTCTCTCCCTCCTGCTTGCATTAGAATTTGCTACTGCTATTGTTTTATCCTATTCTGATGCATAGCCTGTCCTTGTAACTGTTATTGATACCTGCCTGTTATCCAAAATAACTAGTATAGGTTGGATGGTAAATCATCTGTGGCCCTCTCTTCCTTGCCGTAGTTGCCCCGCTTTAGTACCTGTGCCCGATCGATGTGATCGTCGGGCTGAGACCAGCACATCACTACACACCCCTAAGTTGCCTGACTCTGCAGAGCTAACATCGAGTGCCGAGGGTGATACCTCTTATCTCACTCCCGATAATGCCTCTGTAGTACAGCTAGTCGGTGGTGGGTTACCGAGGGTGATTCCTCTTCCACCACCTCCGATGAAGCTTCTGTCGTGCAACCCCGCAAGTGTGAATACCATCGAGGGTGATTCCTCCGGATTCACTTTGACGGGATCATCGAGTGGGAATCCAACGAGGGTGATTCCTCGGATTACTGCTTGATGATTATGGACACACAGATACTTGCACTTTACTACTGTTACTGGATAAAGACGGGTCAGCCCCGAGGGGTACCCGCGAGAGATATGTTGTCGGGTTGACCATGAGGGTGCCCGAGAGATGAATACGTGGCATGGCCGGGCATTCTTAGCCCTTGCCGTAAGTCCACGAGACGGGGCGACGGGGTCACAGGATCGTGAGTCTCTGCTCGTTTCCGCGCGCTCCAAATGCACTAAGGGTTAGGATATGTGATCTGAGTAGGCCTCTGGCCTTTTCGTGCTAACCAGAACGTGGGAATAATATGGGTACTCGGCGTCGTATGTATCAGCCGAAGCTCTTCAGATGTCAGCAGTTGAGCGGCGCGCGCCGAGTTGGTCTGGTAAAGCCTGCGCTTGTATTAAGGGGGCTAGGACTGCTCACCGGCCACGTACGCAACGCGCAGGAGTGCAAAGGGCGATGGGCCCAAGACCCCTGAGTGCTTAGGATGTAGACCGGCGTGCTGGCCTCTCTGTTGAGCCTAGGTAGGGCTATGACGTGTCGATCAGCCGAGGCCGGGCATGGACCGAGCAAGTGTGTCCGGCCAGAGTTAATCGAGCGTGTTGGGTAAGTTGGTGCACCCCTGCAGGGAAGTATATCTATTCGAATAGCCGTGTCCACGGTAACAGGACGCTCGGAGAATATCCCGATCTACTACAACTAGAAATGGGTTGAATATATTGGGTCCGGGATTGCTTTCTCGCAAGGAGTCGAGGAAGGATCTCTGGGCGATGTTGATACTTGTTACTACCATTATATTTATGTACTAATCTGCACTCTTCTAATGCTGCAAGACCCTGAAGATGCTAGTCTTCGATAGGCTAGGCCTTTCCCTTCTATCCTGGCATTTCTGCAGATCAGTCCACATATACAGCCTTCCATTGATAATGTTGCATAAGTAGAATAGCTCTGATGTAAGTCTTGCTGAGTACTTTGGATGAGTACTCACGGTTGCTTTGTCTCCCTTTTTCCTATATACCCGATTGCTGCAACAGACGATGGAGCCCAGGAGCCTGTTGAGCCAGCTGCCCCAGCCGACGACTACGACTACTACTACCCCCCTGGCGGATACTACTACTACGAGGAGCCCTCCGACGACCAGGAGTAGTTAGGAGGCACCCAGGCAGGAGGCCTGCGCCTTTCGATCCAGTGTTTTTATTTTGCCCCGCCTTCTTAAAGTCCTATCTGTTTAACTTTATGTCTGTACTCGGATATCTAATGCTTCCGCTGATGCTTGTATGACATCGAGCTTATGTATTCGAGCCCTCGAGGCCCCTGACTTGTAATATATAGCTTGTATGACTTTTATTTATGTTTAGAGTTGTGTTGTGATATCTTCAAGTGAGTCCTTAGGCTTGATCGTGTGCATTTGCGTGTATGGTTAGTGCATGATTAAGTCAGGGCATCACAGCCGGCCGGCGTTTAAACACCGGCGAGCATGTTTCCGCGGCGGTGCGCGTCGGGCGGTGGCCGGATTTCGCCTACGGTGGGTCATTTCGAGCGTGGCCGGGCTCTTTCGAACGAGCAGACGATGACGAGGTGATCTGTGGTGGTGGTGGGGGCTGCGGTGGCCGGAAATGTCGTCGGCGATGACGTCGAGCGGCGGCCGGTTCGGGAGCCCGGCGAAAATGAGGACGCGAGGGAGCTCAAGCCAAATGGACGGGCTAGGGGGTATCTACGCACGCGTACGAGTTGAACGGACACCTGCGCGTGACCATTTGGTCACTGGATGGCTGCCGGCGACGAGCTCGAGCGGCGTCTAGTACGGCCATGAACGGAGCGGCGGCTACGGCGCGGGGAAGAGCACGGGGAGAGAGGGAGAAGGAGGCGGAGCTCACAACGGAGCCGTAGGGAGCGGGAATGGGCTCGGGGAGGCCTGGAGATGACGGCGGGGAGGCGGTGATCTCCGGCGACCGAAGTTGGGGGAGATGATGCGGGCGGCGTCGATGCAACTCCTCGTGCCCGATGTGGTGGTGCAGGTGAAGTAGTCGAGGCCGGCGCACCTCCTGGACGCGATGGCGTGGTGAACGGTGGCCGGTGGCTATGCGGACGCACGGTGGATGGCGAAGGCAGCGCGGCCATGGCGGGAGGAGGAAGTAGGCGAGCGAGGGGAGGAGGAAAATATCTCGGGGACGGCTAGGGTTGCTGCGGTGGTGGTCTTATCCACCCCGCCGCCCTGTAGCGACGCGGGGTCCAGTGGACGCGACGGGAACGGCGAGCCGGCGACGGGCGCGGGCCTGCGCGGGCGACCGCGGGTGAGCAGTAGGAAGGAAGGAGGTGGCGAGATGGGCTGGGCCGCGCGGCTGACTAGAGCCCAGTAAAAGCGGCCTTTTTCTATTTCTTTGTTTTTCTTTTCTGTTTTCTTTTTAGTTTCTGTTTTGTAAATAGTTTAGCCACAATTTGAGTTTTGCAAAATAGGTGACTTAGCTCAACAATTACAGTGCAATAATAACTACTACCAGAAATTGGTTTGGAGACAATATGATTTCATTTGCAATTTTATTAAAATAAAATGGGATTAAATATTGCTGTTTGGTACTGTTTTAGGATGTTAGACTCATCTAGGCAATTTAGGTGATGTTGATTTTCTTAACATAATTAGTTATGGATTATTTGATATTTAATGAACATTTTAGTTTCCAAATTGGAACAACTTTTATTTTCACTTTAAATTTGAATTTCAATTTGAATTGGAATTTGAAATGAGATATGATGCAAATGATGATCAAGCACTATTAAACATGGTGACTTGGCATTCTCAAAAGGTGATAACTGTAGCTTAATTACATGCGGTGTTACAATTCTCCGCCTCTAAAAGAAATTCTTGTACCGAGAATTAAGAGGTAGGCTGAAAGAGAGTGGGGTATTCTTCACGAAGACGATCTTCGCGTTCCCAAGTGGCCTTATCTTCAGAATGATTTGATCACTGAACTTTAAGGAACTTGATTGCCTTCTGTCGAGTTCGACGTTCAGATTGATCAAGAATGTGGATCGGATACTCTTGATAAGAGAGATCCTCTTGCAGTTCAAGCACTTCATAATCTACTGCTCGGATAGGATCCTTGAAGCAGCGACGATGTTGCGACACATGAAAGACATCATGCACTTGAGAAAGGTTCGGCAGCAATTCTAATTGATATGCCACTTCTCCTCGCCGGGCGAGAATACGGAACGGGCCAATGTAGCAAGGAGCTAACTTGCCCTTGATCCCAAATCGATGAGTGCCCTTCATCGGAGTGACACGAAGGTAAGCTTGTTCGCCAGGTTGATAGACCATTACCTGGTGTTTTCGATCATAGTTGCTCTTCTGACGAGACTGAGCAGCTTTCAAATGATCACGGACAATGCGGACTTGTTCTTCAGCTTGTTGAATAATGTCCGGACCAATGAATGACCGTTCTCCAGTTTCTGACCAATTCAGAGGGGTTCGGCACTTACGTCCATAGAGAACTTCAAATGGTGCCATCTTCAAACTAGCCTGGTAGCTATTGTTGTATGAGAATTCAACATATGGGAGAGATTCCTCCCATTTCTTACCGAATGAGATGACACAAGCTCGAAGCATATCTTCAAGCACTTGATTGACTCGTTCAACTTGTCCCTTGGACTGGGGGTGAAAAGCGGTGCTGAAAGACAGATGAGTTCCCATAGCTTCTTGGAAACTGTTCCAAAATCTTGAGGTAAAGAGGCTGCCATGGTCTGAGCCGATTTCCAGCGGAATACCATGAAGTGACACGATTCTGGAAACATATAAGTCTGCTAACTGACTAGCAGTGATTGTCTCCTTGACTGGCAGAAAGTGAGCAACCTTTGAGAATCGGTCAATGATGACAAAAATAGCATCATGACCCTTCTGCGATCTGTGAAAACTAGTAATGAAATTCATTTCGACCTTGTCCCATTTCCATTCAGGAATAGTAAGTGGTTGCAGAGTTCCAGCAGGCCTTTGATGTTCTGCCTTCATGCGACGGCAAACATCACACTCAGCAACATAACGAGCAATGTCATGCTTCATATCGGGCCACCAGTACCGTTGGCGAATGTCTTGGTACATCTTGGTGCTACCGGGGTGAATTGCGAAAGGGGTATCATGTGCTTCTTTCTTGACATCCGAACAAGAGTCCAGATTATGCTTTCTGGGGACCACTAGGCGGCCTTTGAAGAACAAGACACCATCATCATCAACATGGAAGAACGAAGAATTTCCCTTGGAGAGGTATTTCTTAATCTTCTCGACTTCAGAGTCATATTTCTGCCTCGTCTTGATGTTGCACTCGAGGTCCGGTTCAACAACCAGGGTACTGAGATAACCCTGAGGAACAATGTGAAGGTTCAACTTGCGAAGTTCTTCATAAAGAAGGGGTTGTGCTTGCTGAACCATGAGGTTGTTGCAATATGACTTGCGACTCAAAGCATCGGCAATTACATTAGCCTTGCCAGGGGTATAAGAAATATCCATGTCGTGGTCGGCTATTGTCTCGAGCCACCTTTGTTGACGGAGATTCAAATCTGGTTGAGTATACAGATACTTCAGACTTTGGTGGTCCGTGTATATCTCGCAACGATTACCGAGAAGGTAATGTCGCCACAGCTTCAGAGCATAAATAACTGCTGCTAACTCGAGATCATGCGTTGGATACTTATCTTCGTGAGGACGCAATTGACGAGAGCCATAAGCAATCACTTTGCGCTCTTGCATTAGGACACAGCCTAATCCTTGACGGGATGCGTCACAATATATCACAAAGTCCTTGCGAGTATCTGGGGGTGCTAGCACTGGGGCAGATGTCAACTTATCTTTAAGTGTCTGAAAACTTTCTTGGCATTTTTCCGTCCACTCAAACTTGTTGCCTTTGTGGAGCAAATCAGTCAGTGGCTTAGCAATTTTGGAGAAGTTCTCGACGAAACGGCGGCAATAGCTAGCAAGACCGAGACAACTTCTGACTTGCTTAACATTCTTCGGGGGAGTCCAATCAAGAATAGCCTGAACTCGTTCTGGGTTAACAACAATGCCATCTTTGGAAATCACATGACCAAGATAGGTCACCTCAGATAACCAGAATTCACATTTGGAAAACTTGGCATACAGCTGGTGTTCTCGAAGTTTCTCCAATACAAGCCGAAGATGTTTGGCGTGTTCTTCTTCATTCTTGGAAAATATAAGGATATCATCCAAATAAACCACGACGATTTTGTCGAGGTAGTCTATGAAGATATAGTTCATCAATCGAGAGAAGGTTGCTAGAGCATTAGTTAATCCGAAGGACATGACGTGTACTCGTATGATCCATAACGGGTAACGAAGGCGGTCTTCGGAATATCCTCCTTACGAACTCGGATCTGATGGTAACCCAACCTTAAGTCGAGTTTAGAGAACACAGAGGATCCAGCAAGTTGATCATAAAGATCGTTGATCCGGGGAAGTGGATATTTGTTCTGAATTGTTGCTTGGTTAATAGGCCGATAGTCCTGGACCAATCGGTTAGTTCCATCCATCTTGTTAACAAAGAGAGAAGGTGCTCCCCAAGCAGAAGAACTGGGGCGGACGAAACCCTTTTTAAGTGACTTGTCGATTTCCTCCTTAAGCTCAAGGAGTTCATGCGGCGGCATCTTGTATGGGCGCTTGGCAATAGGGCTGGTGCCCGGTTTCAAGTCGATGATGAATTCAATGGCTCTAACAGGGGGTATTCCTGGAAGTTCTTCTGGAAAGACATCCGGAAATTCGCGAACGACTGGGACGTTTTCAATTCCCTCAAGAGGTGAAGCGTTCAAAGCATTCAGAGCATATATCTGAGCTTCGGCATTCCGGGTAATCCGGACAGTGTAGTTCACTATCTCATCGGAGGGGTGAAGGAGTTGGACGACTTTAGTGGCACAATTGATCGAAGCAATGTGGGCTTTCAACCAATCCATTCCCAGAATGAGGTCTATGGTGGAAGACTTCAGAACAATGGGGGAGGCAAGGAATTCCAATCCTTCAATTTCGACGGTGACGTTAGGTGCGATCATGTCAGCATGACAATGGCCACCGGGAGTTTTAACGACTAGTGGAGTATGCATCCTTTCATATTGTATGCCATGCATTAATGCAAATGTTCCAGAGACAAATGAATGTGATGCTCCTGAATCAAATAAAACAGAAGCAGGTACTGAGTTAACGAGAAGGGTACCCATCACAATTTCAGGTTGATCCTGAACTTCTTCAATGTCAACGTGGTAAGCCTGTCCACGTCCATAAGCAGAAGACCCAGTATTATAGTTGCGGGTCTGGTTGTTGCCACGGCCAGTAGGAGGAAGTGCCAACTGATTCTGATTTTGGCGGCAGTCCTTGGCAAGGTGACCTAGGCGGCGGCACTTGAAACACAGACCATCTTCAGGACGAAGAGGAGCAGCACGTGGTGGAGCAGCTTGAGCTCTTGGCTGCCTCGGTGGTGGAGGAGGCAGACGGGGTGCAACATAGGAAGGCCTAAGCGTAGGGGCAGTTGGACGATACATGCTGTTTGGAATCCAGATCTTACGCCTTTGTCCTGAGCTCGAAGATGAGCCAATGTCACGATTGCGCTTGATTGATTCCCTATGTTCCATCTGATCGGTCTCAACCTGGATAGCCTTGTTCACTAGGGTGGCGAAGTCGGCGAAGTCATGAACAACAAGTGCAAGCTTGTGGTCTGGGTGGAGTCCGTCGCAGAATTTCTCCTGTCTGCGTGCATCTGTGGCAATGTCTTCTTCAGCATAGCGGGACAGGTTAAGGAATTCCCGCTGATAAGCTTCGACGGTCTTACTGCCCTGAGTGAGGTTGCGAAACTCTCTTTTCTTCCGGTCCATAATTCCCTGAGGAATGTAACGGGCACGGAAAGCAGCCTGAAATTCGGTCCAGGTAACAACTGTCCCAGCAGGTAGTGAACTCCTGTGGGTGTGCCACCATTGAGCAGCGGCACCCTTCAAGAAGTAGGATGCGAAAGTGGCAAGGTTTGCAGGGGCGACATTGGCAGACTCCATCTCGTAGGTGATGTCGCGAAGCCAGTCATCAGCATCTAGTGGCTGTTCAGAGTTGTGAAAAATAGTAGGGTTGAGACGCACAAACTCCTGCAGAGTTATTGGGGCAGGTGGCTGATCCTGAGCATTCTGGTTCTGTTGTGGAAACTGAGCCATGATCCCAACCATAAACTGGTGGTTCAACTCGAATTACTGCATCATAGCTGCCATATAGTCTGGCGGTGGTGGCCCTTCGGGAGCACGGCCACGACCACGACCACCTGGTCTAACCATCCTGCTAAAGATTTAACAGGGGGTAGTTTAGTAAAAACAACTGCAAGTGTTTAGAGACAAACATGATGTAACACGATAATGAATAAGTAGTGCAATAGATACATAATAGTAGTCAATTAAGACATACGGATCCATACACAGAGTCGGTTACACGCGGACATCATAAGTTCGGAAAATTAAACAGCTAGACATACTAGGCGGCGCGCAGGCACGCGATGAGGAATACAACAACGAGACATAACAAAGGCTACATCAACGTCGGGGAAAACCATTGAAACCAGGTAACTGCAGGTGCGGACGATGAGTGTCCATGGCAGGAAGATCCTGCGCTCCGTGAGCACTCTGATGCAGAACCCGATCTCGAACTGGAAGAAGAGGTCCACGTGCGGGTGTGTGACCTCCAACAGCAGGCCAATCAATACCTGCCGGCATCTGAGTCCTGCGCGGGTAAAGGATGTACTCTGGACGTATCCCTGCACGAACAACTGGCAGCAACTGTGTCATAGCATCATAGAGACGCGCTCGAGTGGCAAACAACTCAACAGCAAGAGCCCGGGCAGTGCGATCCAGATCCTGAGTGCACTAAATCAAAACCCACGGGTCGTATCGACGTCGCTCGTAAGGGGCACAGACAGCTGTGTAGTATCCGGTATCATCTCCAGCAGGGGCATACGGGATGTATCGGAACTCGGAGTCATCCAAGCGACTATGCTCGCCACAAAGTCGTGCGACAGCAGAATGGGCAACATCATGGACTGCCATATCAATCGTCACGTCGATACCGTGAAAAGTATGCAACTCAGTGGCGGAGTTGTTCCGCTGATCAAAGATACGAACATCGGCATGATACTGCTCCTGGTTGAACTCGCGGAAATCCTCGTAAACCATGTACTCGGGGTACCAACGGTAGCCCAGTCTGGTCAAGAGGGCGATCAGGATGGCTGGAAAACCAGTCGCATCACGAGCCCAAGTTCGAAGTACAAGCTGCGTCGCAGGGCGCGGCGGAAACAAGCGATCAATCTGAAACAGAGGAAATTCAAGATTGTCAAATGACAGTGAGCGAATTCTTGCATCATGCATTCAAGGAAGTAATTTGCAGATAATCAAAGCTCCGGGTGGACGTGATCACGAGAACCTAGAGTCAGAGTTAGTAAAATTTTAACCCGAATAGAAGAGAGAGTAGAATCCCAGAGTATAGAAGAGGAATAAAAGATCCTAATACCACCCATTGGCGATGTGGGTCCGTAAGCCACACAACCATGTTAGTAAAAGATAGTTTTTAAAATACTAGACTCAACTTCGACCAAGGAATCGGAAGGGGCTTCCTACAGGAAGTCGGCTCTGATACCAACTTGTGACGCCCCTGCTCGACCGTGCACTAATCATATACGCAAACGTGCACGATTGAGATCAGAGACTCACGGGAAGATATCACAACACAACTCTAAACTCAAATTTAAACATAAATCTTCATATTACAAATCAGGGGTCATGAGGACCCGAATACATAAGTCATACACACACATGATATCTGAGTACAGACATAGTTAGTCAAGTTTGCCTTAAGAAGGCTAGTACAAACAGCGACACTGATCGAAAAGGCGAAGGCCTCCTGCCTAGGGCCTCCGAACTACTCCTGGTCGGCTGGCTCAACGTAGTAGTAGTAGCCTCCGGGGATCTCCTGCTCCTGGGCTCTGTCGTCTGATCGCAGCAACCGGGTATGGGGAAAAGAAATAGCAAAGCAACCGTGAGTACTCATCCAAAGTACTCGCAAGACTGACATCAGAACTATACTAATTATGCATCGGTATCAAAGGAATGGGGCTATATCTTTGGACTAAACTGCATAAATGCCAGAACAGAGGGGGAGAGGCCTAGCCTATCGAAGACTAGCATCTTGAAGCAATCTTGCAGCATCAGAAGAGAGTAGAGTATAGTAACACATAATAGCAGTTATATTTTAGTAATGCCCTAAGATCCTTCCTCGACTACCCTGCGAGAAAGTGATCCCGAGAGCAGTAGTATCAGTTTATCATTGTATCAGTATCCATTTGTAGTTGTAGCCGATCAGGATACAACTCCGAGCGTCCTGTTACCGTGGACACAGCTATTCGAATAGATAACTTCCCTGCAGGGGTGCACTACTGTTACCCAACACGCTCGATCACATCTGGCCGGACACACTTGCTGGGTAATACCTGACCTCGGGTGATCGACACGATGCAGTCCTACCTAGGCTCAGCAGAGAGGTCAACACGCCGGTCTAAATCCTAAGTGCGAAGGGGTCTTGGGCCATCGCCCTTTGCACTCCTGCACGTTGCGAGACTGGTCGGGGCCCAGGCGCGACACTGTATACACAGTGACGTAACCAGCCCACCCCAGCAATCGGCCCGCATCTCTGAGCTATGACGTTTGAAGAGCTTTCGACTGATACATACGACGTAGAGGGACCCATTAAACCATTATCCCACGTGGTGGTGGTGCGTATAAGGCCAGCGACCTACTCAGATCAAATACCCAAATCCGTTAGGCGTGTTTAGTAACTCATAGAGACGAACAGGAACTCTGTCGCTTCGACTTGATAACACACGGCTCGCGGGTGCTCTTGGAGCCGACCCGTCTTTAATATTTTTCTCTCGCGGGCACCCTTGGGGCTAGCCCGACTTTAACAGTTTAAAGTATTGCAATATGTAAACATTTCCGTGACCATCACCCAGAGTGATCACGGCCCGATATCAAGCATGGCAAACGGACAAGGGTGAAGGGCCACCGATGAATCAATAGCATAGCTAACTAAGCATCATGGGACAACATGTAGGTATAAACATCAGGCGACAAAATCAGGTTATGCATCAGAATAGGAGCTATCGGAATAACAACTGAAGCAATTCTAATGCAAGCATAAGAGAGAAAGAGTGGGCGATATCTGGATGATCAAGGGGTTTTGCTTGCCTGGAAGCTCTGCCGAGAGGGGCTGGTCATCTGAGGGCTGCTCGTCTGGAGCGTAGTCGTACTCAGCTGCGTCGGCGGCGGTCTCGGCATCTATCGGGAGAGAAGGAGGGGGAAGAAATAATAAATTCACGGCAACAATGCAACAGCGATGCATGACATGCCTAAATGATATGCAGAGGTGATATAACGCCTATCTAACTACTTTAGATAATTTAGGAATTTATTTGGATTTATTTTATTAAGGTTATGCACTATTCATTTATCGAATACGGGCAAAAAGTTCCATGTTCACCTAAATAGGAGTGATGGTCAAGCATTTTGACCACATATTCGGATTCTTCATATTTTTCTAATCATTTTTCATATATAAATTATTTTCATCCGAGTTACGGTTTATTTAATATGATCTTTCAAAGTTTTAATCATTTTCTAGAATTTCTGGAATTATTTAATTAGAATTATCCGAAACAGTGTTAGATGACGTCATCATGACGTCAGCGGTCAAACCCGACTGAGCCAGGTCATACCTGACCAGTGGGTCCCACTGGTCAGTCACTCACTTAATTAATCAGAGGTTAATTTAACTAATTAACCTAATTAGCTAGTGGGGCCCATATGTCAGTGTCTAATTAAACTATCAGATTAACTTTTAAATTCTAATTAGTCTAATTACTCGCGGGGCCGGCACGTCAGTCACAGTAGTCGACCCAGTCAGTGGCCCAGGGCATCCACGTGGCGGCCACGTCGGCCGGCCGGCGTTTAAACACCGGCGAGCATGTTTCCGCGGCGGCGCGCGTCGGGCGGTGGCCGGATTTCGCCTACGGTGGGTCATTTCAAGCGTGGCCGGGCTCCTTCGAACGAGCAGACGACGACGAGGCGATCTGTGGTGGTGGTGGGGGCTGCGGTGCCCGAAAACGTCACCGGCGACGATGTCGAGCGGCGGCCGGTTCGGGAGCCCGGCGAAAATGAGGACGCGGGCGAGCTCAAGCCAAATGGACGGGCTAGGGGGTATCTACGCGCGTGTACGAGTTGAACGGACACCTGCGCGTGACCATTTGGTCACTGGACGGTTGCCGGCAACGAGGTCGAGCGGCGTCTGGTACGGCCATGAACGGAGCGGCGGCTATGGCGCGGGGAAGAGCACGGGGAGAGAGGGAGAAGGAGGCGGAGCTCACAGCGGAGCCGTAGGGAGCGGCAATGGGCTCGGGGAGGCCTAGAGATGACGGCGGGGAGGCGGCGATCTCCAGCGACCGAAGTTGGGGGAGATGATGCGGGCGGCGTCGATGCGGCTCCTCGTGCCCGATGCGGTGGTGCAGGTGAAGTAGTCGAGGCCGGCGCACCTCCTGGACACGACGGCGTGGTGAACGGTGGCCGGTGGCTATGCGGACGCACGGTGGACGGCGAAGGCAGCGGCGGCCATGGCGGGAGGAGGAAGTAGGCAAGCGAGGGGAGGAGGAAAATATCTCGGGGACGGCTAGGGTTGCCGCGGTTGTGGTCTTATCCACCCCGCCGGCCTGTAGCGACGCGGGGGCGAGTGGACGCGGCAGGAACGGCGAGCCGGCGACGGGCGTGGGCGTGCGCGGGCGACCGCGGGTGAGTAGTAGGAAGGAAGAAGGTGGCGAGATGGGCTGGGCCGCGCGGCTGACTAGAGCCCAGTAACAACGGCCTTTTTCTATTTCTTTGTTTTTCTTTTCTGTTTTCTTTTTAGTTTCTGTTTTGTAAATAGTTTAGCCACAATTTGAGTTTTGCAAAATAGGTGACTTAGCTCAACAATTACAGTGCAATATTAACTACTACCAGAAATTGGTTTGGAGACAATATGATTTCATTTGCAATTTTATTAAAATAAAATGGGATTAAATATTGATGTTGGGTACTGTTTTAGGATGTTAGACTCATCTAGGCAATTTAGGTGATGTTGTTTTTCTTAACATAATTAGTTATGGATTATTTGCTATTTAATGAACATTTTAGTTTCCAAATTGGAACAACTTTTATTTTCACTTTAAATTTCAATTTCAATTTGAAATGAGATATGATGCAAATGATGATCAAGCACTATTAAACATGGTGACTTGGCATTATCAAAAGGTGATCGCTGTAGCTTAATTACATGGGGTGTTACAAAACTCCATGCACAAAAAGAAAAAATCAGGGGTGCTTTTTAAGATTGATTTTGAAAAAGCGTTTGACAAAGTCAAATGGCCTTTTCTTCTTCAAACACTTAAAATGAAGAAAATTCCCTGATAAATGGATTGATTGGGTGATGAAAACAATTTCAGGAGGGAGGGTAGCTGTTAAGGTAAATGATGAGATTGGGGCTTATTTCAAAACCCATCAAGGATTGAGACAAGGGGACTCAATGCCCCCCTTGCTCTTTGATCTTGCTATGGACAATTTAGCAATGCTGTTCGATAGAGCTGTGGAACGAGGTCTGATAAGTGGACTTGCAAAAAATCACAAGGAAAATGATGTATCCATTCTGCAATATGCAGATGACACTATCCTTTTATTCCAAGATGATTTAGCTCAAGCCAGAAATGTTAAGAGAATTTTGAGTCTGTTTGAAATCATGTCTGGGTTGAAAATTAATTTTCATAAGAGTAAGGTGATTTGTATAGGAATGGAGGAGGGGAGAATCAAACAGTTTGAAGAAATACTCACTTGTTGGAGGGGATCTCTCCCTTTTAAATATTTAGGTATTCTAGTAGATGAAAAAAAGTCTGAAGAAAAGTGATTGGAATCCTTCCATTGGTAAAATAGAAAAGAGAATGGGTGGTTGGCTGGGTAGACTTCTTAATACCGTTGGCAGAACTACACTAATTAATTCTTCTTTGACTCGTCTGATTCTTTTCATGCTTTCTTTCTATGGACTCCCAAAAGGGGTTAAGAAAAAGCTGGATAGACCCAGAGCTAGTTTTTTGTGGAGTGGTGAAAAAGACAAACATAAATATCATTTGGTGGCTTGGGATAAGGTTTGTAGATCTAAAGATTTGGGGGGTTTGGGTGTTTTAAATCTAGACACCATGAATATTGCTCTTTTATCTAAATGGTTGTGGAAATTATTCAATGAGAAAGGGTTGTGGCAGAAAGTTTTGTGGGACAAATATATTGGAAATTCTACTCTTGGGCAAGTGCAAAACAAGGTGACTCACATTTTGGCAAGGCCTGCTGAAATGTAAAGATCTCTTTTTGTCTTGCTGCAAATTCTGTGTGGGAGATAAAAAAAGCAGATTCTGGGAAGATCGATGGCTGGGTAAAGAAAGTTTATCTTCTGCCTTTCCCAGTTTGAATAGCATCTCGGAAAATCTGAATATTACAGTTCATGATGCTTATACCTCTAACCTTGCAACTCTCAGTTTCTGTAGAGCTCTGGTTGGAGATAAAGCAGTTCAATGGCAAAAACTATTGAGCGTTTGTGGCCAAATCTCTTTGAATGACGAGGAGGATAAGTTATCCTGGCTACTGGCTGCTTCTGGAATTTTTGGTGTCAAATCCTTTTATTCCGCTTTGCAGATTGGGGAGAAATGTTCTAATAGATTTCTTTGGAAAGTCAAAATCCTGCCTAGGATTAAAACTTTCTTGTATCTTGTCTTGAAAAAGAGCATCCTACCAGGGTTGTATTATTACACAGGGGTGGAAAATATGAGGAACAATGTCTTTTCCGCGGGAAAAAAGAATCGATTAATCACCTTTTTTTCCCAATGTCCCCTAGCTAGATACATGTGGAGTGTTCTGAGTTGTAGTGTGGGAATCCCCTACAATTTTTACGACATGTACACATGTTTCAATGGTTGGCTTGGCGGGGTAGGCTTAGAGAACAGGAAATTATTTTCTGTAGGGGTAGGCGGGTAGCTGCTTTAATTTGGAGTATTTGGAAAACTTGGAATTTGGCTTGTTTTGGCAAGTTTGACCATCTGACCCCAGTGTTGTTATCTTTAAAATGTCACATTGGATTAACGAATAGAGTTTTTTGCAGGTGAGGGAGGACGTAAAACTGGGGCTGCAGCGGTGCGCAAAGCTACCACTACTAGGGAAAAGCTTATAGGTAGAACATTAGTAGTAGCGCGGGAAAATAAGCAGTGCTGCTGCTACTTAGCAGTAGCGTTGGATTTGGACAGCGCTACAAGTAAGGCATTAACAGTAGCGCTGGAAATACTTGCCGCGCTACTGCTAAGTGGGCCCCAACGTGTCCACCGACGCTAGCTGTAGTAGTAGCGCCCTCCAAAATACAGCGCTACTGCTAAAGTTTTAGCAGTAGCGCCGGCTCTGACAAAACTGCTACTACTAATGGGCCCCACTTAGTAGTAGCGCTGCTCCGAACAAGCGCTACTACTATGCACCTTAGCAGTAGCGCCGGCATAAATACAGCGCTACTACTAGGCGTGGCTGCTGCCACCTTTTCACCCACCCCCTCTCCCCCTCCCCCTTCCTCCCCCCCTTTGCCCTCTCCCCTCTCTAAGTTACTTCTCCACCATTATTGCCCTTCTTCTCTCTTCCTTCTACCTCTCTTCTCTCCCCATTAATGCCCCCTCCACCATAATTCTCCTCCATAAATGGCCTCTTTTCTCTATCTTCCTCATTTATTTGGCTCTCCCTCCTTCCATACATATATATCCCTTTCCCACTCCTAGATTTGTCTCATAGCTACCTAGATCATCTCTCTCCCTCTCCATTAGTTAGCTAGAGTCATCTCTAGCTCCTCCCAACAACTAGATCTAGCTAGCTAGCCATCCACTTTCGATCCCTATAGGTAGCGAAGGCCTCATCTAACCGTGCTCGATCTCTCTCGGGAGATAGGTGAGTAAAAAGTTGTGCATTTCAAGAATGGGAATATGTGTGTTTGCGATATGAAGGGATTTGTGCGAGTGACATGCCCCCTGAGTTGCTTATGTTTTGCCGAAATGTCGATTTATTTCCGTTTCGGCGAATTTCGAGCAAACTCGATATGTCCTATTTTTAGGCAAGGTCATGCCAAATTTTTGTATGACTTTGATGCATGCATGCATTTTGTTTATAATCCTTTTGCTTGTTATACCGCGCAGTCGGTCATGAAGGTGAGTGGAAGGAAGGTGGAGTGATACTTGCAATCTGCTGTGACGGACATGTATGCAAATAATCGGACTGGGATTAGATGTCCGTGTACAAGATGCAAAGAAGGAGTCATTTTGGACCCCTTTGATCGTGGCAGTTTGAAGGCGCACCTGCTTATGAATGGTTTCATGGATGGCTATACTCGGTGGATAAGTGAAGATGATGATGAGGACGTCCACATGGCAGGCAATAACGACATGGGGCTAGACGAAGAGATGACCAATCGACCCGAAGACGATGGCGCCGGACATGGCGGCGGGGAAGAGTCCGGACATGGCGGCGAAGAAGATTCCGGTCACGGTGAAGAAGAGTCTGGACATGGCGGAGAAGAGGCAGTGGACACGCCGCAGTCTTCGACGCGACTAAGTTCAGTCGTGCAGGACCCTCATGTTCGAGACCTGCTTCGCAAGAATACGACTACCGACAGAGCTGCTTCTAGAGTGGAGGCCAAGCTGGCGCAACTGGAAGTAGACTCGAAGACTCCATTGTATGACGGTTGCGATCCCGAGGTGACCCGCTTGAGTTTCACACTCGAACTTCTAAAGACGAAGGCCAAAAACAAATGGACAGACGCAAGCCTCGATGAGCATTTGAAGCATCTACATAATAAAGTTCTTCCCGCGGGGAACGTGTGTCCTACTAGTGTCGAGGAGGCCAAGAAAATCGTTTGCCCTCTTGATCTGCCGCACATTAGATACCACGCATGCATCAACCATTGCATCATTTATCGGGAGGAGCACGCGGAAAAAACCAGCTGTCCAGTGTGCAATGCTTCTCGATACAAGAAGGCCGGAAGGAAAGCTCCTCAGAAAGTTGTATGGTACTTTCCGATCACTCCCCGTCTGCAGCGGTATTTCGTAGATCCTAAGGAAGCAAAGCTCATGCGCTGGCACGCGGAGAGGAAGAAGCCCGACGATGGAGATGATCCGAAGCTGAGACACCTCGCAGATGCTAGCCAGTGGAGAGCATTCAACGCCGAATATCAATTTTTCGCAGCAGATGCAAGGAACAACGTGCTTGGCGCGAGTACCGATGGCATGAATCCGTTTGGAAACCAGAACACCAACCACAACACATGGCCCGTCTTTGTATGGATGTACAACCTCCCCCATGGAAGTGCATGAAGATAAAGTACATACACATGAGCATGCTGATTCAAGGGCCGAAACAACCGGGAAATGATATTAACCTGTATCTGGGGCTACTGAAAGAGGAGCTACACATGTTATGGAAATCACCGGTCAAGACATGGGACGCCAGCATAGGAGATTATTTCTATATGAGAGCCGCGCTGATGACGATGGTGCACGACTATCTCGGTTACGGGTATGTCTCAGGCCAGGTGTGCCACGGATACTGCGGATGCACAAGGTGCATGGATGATACAACGTCTCAGCAGCTTACGTTAACGAAAGATGGCGGGTCTGGGAAAATCGTGTACATGGGGCATCGTAGATGGCTCGAGAAGGATGACCCGTGGAGAAAACGTGGAGATCTATTCAATGGTTTGGCTGAGCATTGAGGACCTCCACGTAAGAGGAGCGGCGCCAAAATCAACGAGCTATTGAAAAACTGGGAACAGTGCCCCGCGCCGGGAAAGATGAAAAAGGCGCCGGAGCCCCTGCTGAAGGTATGGAAAACGAGGTCTGTTTTCTGGGACTTGGACTATTGGCCCAATCACGACATGCCTCATTGCCTTGATCAAATGCATATCACGAAGAATGTCCTTGAGAGCTTGCTTGGCACACTGATGAACATGCCGGAGAAGACCAAGGATGGGCCGAGGGCAAGGAAAGACTTTGAAGATTTGGAGATCAGGGGAGATCTCCACATGCCACCCCGTAAAAAGTCGACGGAGGAGACGGAGACGGAGGCAGGGGAAAGGGGCAGAAAAGCCAACAAGAAGGAGGAGAATTATTGCCCCCCTTCTTGCTTCACCTTAAGTGCGAAGGAGATCGATCAATTCATCAAGTGCCTTACGGGAATCAAAGTCAGTTCCGGTTACTGTGGGAAGATAAGCAGATTTCTAGACACCAAGAAGAAAAGGTTCAGCGGGATGAAGTCTCATGAGTGTCACGTGATGATGACGCAGATACTCCCGGTTGCCATTAGAGGGATAATGGACAAGCACGTCCGTGACACGCTTACTGGTCTCTGCAACTTCTTCGACGTTATCTCTCGAAAGTCCATCAGTGTGAAGCAGCTCCGAAGGCTACAGGAAGAGATCGTTGTCATACTATGTGAGCTTGAAATGTACTTCCCGCCCGCGTTCTTTGACGTCATGGTGCATATGTGTGTCCACATCGTGGATGACTTCATCGACCTCGGGCCGACATTCCTTCACAGCATGATGCCGTTCGAGAGGATGAATGGGGTCATCAAAGGATTCGTTCGTAACATGTCCCATCCCGATGAGAGCATCGTCCAGGGGTATTTAACCCAAGAGTGCATCTCCTTTTACGAGAATTATCTAGGCGTCGGAGACCCTGTTGTTGGTTTGCCCGTCAAGAAGCACCATGGGAGGCTCGGAGGAGAAGGTCACAACAACGGCCAGAGGGAATTGCACGTGGACTACTCGGGTCGACGGAACAACTTTGATAGGGCCAACTTAGTAGTGCTACAACACCTAGATGCGGTAGAAGATTATGTGACACTGCACAAAGAAACCATCGCAAAGAAGTACCGTGATCAGGGGATGCGCAAGACGGACGCCAAAGTTACTGTAGAGCACAACTCCACTTTCTTGCGTTGGTTCAAAGAGCAAGTTCTTGCTAATCCCCCGGAAGAGGGCAGTGCGGACGGATTGCTCATATACGCCTTAGCACATGGCCCCGCGCCCAACCTCGCGACCTATCAGGCATACGATATCAACGGGTACACGTTCTACACGGAGGCCAAAGACGTGAACAGTGATTACCAGAACTCAGGGGTGACGATTGAATGCATGACCGACGCCAACGGCACAACTGAAAGATTCTACGGAAGGGTCGAAGAGATCTGGGAGCTTGACTACGCTGGACTGCACGATGCGACGATGTTCCGTGGCAGATGGGCTAAGGCCGTCGTAAGAGAAAACAAGTATTTCACTACCATGTCTATACCCGACGCGAAGAGCGCTACCGTGAACGTTAACGTCATCGCCAAAACTGAGCCATGGGTACACGCTAAGCATGTGACACAATGCTTCTTCATAACCGACCCGACCAATCCCAGCCGTGTTGTCGTGAGGAGAGGCAAAAGGAGCATCGTCGGAATGGATGGAGTCGCCAACGAGGAAGACTACGACCAATACGGCAACCCGATGAGGGAAGATGACGATGACGATGAAGCATACGTCAAAAGAAGAATCAAGACTACATTACGTAAGAAAGATCGTACTCCATGGTTCCGAAAAAGTCACAACAAGGGGCTCAATTATTCGACAACGAACAAGAAAGGAAAGAAGCTCAATGTGAAACGTCGTCGACGCAGCTGAGAAACCATCATTATCGGTCAAATTAATGATGTAATATATATACATTGCATGCCTTCTTCCCACCATATATATATATCTGTGCATGTTTTCGGCTCGGTCGTCTTTCGGAAAAGAAAAAGAAAAAGGAGAAAGGAAAAAAGAAAAAGAAAATCAAAAGAAAAATGAAAAGGAGAAAGGAATAGCAGTAGCGCGGGTCTGTAACCCGCGCTATAGCTAACTTACCAGTAGCGCGGGTTTGGTAAACCAGCGCTACAGCTACTGAGGATAGCAGTAGCGCGGCTTTTAGTACCTGCGCTATAGCTAAGTTAGCTATAGCGCGGGTCCTGGATCTGCGCTACTGCTATTTTGAGTTAACTCCCATGCGGTTCCCCCCCAATTCCCCATTCGTCCCAAACCCCCTTCTCCTCCCGACGCCGCACGCCCTCCGTCGCCCTCCGCGCACCCTCCCTCGCCGACCCCGTCCGTCGCCCACCGCCTGCCCTCCGTCGCCGTCACCCTCCGCCCACCCTCCGTCACCGTCGCCGGAGCCTCTGCTTCACCGCCGCCCAGTCCATCGTCACTGCCGTCCGCCCTCGATCTCACCGCCCCCGCCCGAGCCCCTACTTCACCATCGTCGCCGCCGCCCCATAAGCCTCTCCCCTCCCCTCTTCCCTCCTCCCCCTCCCCTCTTCCCTCTCTCTCTCTCTTTCTCTGCTCTCTATCTCATATGAACCCTAGGAGGCAGTAGTATGAACCCTAGGCAGAATTTTGAACCCTAGAACCCTAGTGCTAGATTAGAATTTGAACCCTAGTGCTAGATTAAAATTTGAACCCTAGTGCTAGAATAAAATTTGAAACCATGGCTTTTTTAAGATTGGGAAAAAGATGCAAAATTAGAAGTAGGACAGAAAATTCAGAAAATTTGAAGTGCTTCAAAATTCAGATAATTCATAGAAGTTTTATGTTGGATAGTAGCTAGGCATTTAGCTAGGTTTTTTTTATTAGGACAGTAGCTGTTTTATATTTGAACCCTAGTAGCTAGTAGCTATAAACAAAAAACAGTAGCATTTAGCTTTAAACAAAAAACAGTAGCATTTAGCTATAAACAAAAAACAGTAGCTATGGCATTTAGCTATAAACAAAAAACAGAATTGTTTTTCTTTTCAAAAACTTGGTTAAAGTAATTGTTGCTATATAAACAAAAAACAAGATTGATGTTACATGATATATGTCATTGATGTTCATTTGCATATTCCATTATTGTTGATTATATCTTTTATTTACAATTGTTGAATATGATATGATTAATGTTGGTTGAATGGACAATTGTCGAAGAATATCCGAGTGGCCTATGTTTTGCCGGAATGTTGATTCATTTCCGTTCCGGCAAATTTCAGGCGCTCCATATGTCCACTTTTTAGCAAAGGTCATGCCGAAAATTTCTGTGAATTTCGGCATGACTTGTGCTAGAAACTAGGACATATCGAGTGCCCGGGATTTGCCGAAGGGGAATGAATCAACATTCCGGCAAAACATGGCCCCTTTTTTTTCTTCATTATTCATTTTATTTGGTCTAGAATTAAACTAGCATACTTAATTAATCGTAGGAAACATGTCTAGCCACGAGGAAGCCGGGGGTTCTGGTCACCCCGAACAAGACCCCGTTGAGGCAGCAAATAATTATTTCGAGTACCTGGACGAACACCGGTTGCGGGTGCAGGGTGGCAGTGGCACCAACCCCGACACCGACACCGGCACCGGCACCGACACCACCCCCGAGACTGGCAACGATGCTGGCGAAGCCGGTAAAGGACCGAAGCCGAAGAGGGCACGAAAACCAAACGAGCTCGGCATCGGAAAAATTGTGGTCACGGCGATGCACCCCGTTAAATTAGAGCCAACGGCGCCGGAGGAAAAAAGGCAGAGACGGATGCTTACTCAATAGACCATCGACGAGAAGGTCGCGTTTGCGGTCGATAAGACCAAAGCTGAGACCAAAGAAGAGTTGGTCAAGGTAGTCGATGCAGTGGCCAGTGCAGCGGTAGCTAGCGTCAGGGCTGACTTCGCATCTTCCATTAGCAGCTTGATTCCGGCAGTTATCGATTGGACGAAGAACAATCTAGATAAAGGGCCAGCGGACTTTCCCCTTCCCAGCTACGTCGGGAGCAATTCGGTGAACATCGCACCCCCAGCACCTGCTCACGCAACCGCACATGCTCCCGTACCTGGTCCCGCTCCTGTTCATAGAAGCCCGTCCTCCGTCTCGGGCGTGCTCGGCAGGGCTTCGTCTTTGGCTGAGCTCGACGCCCTCACGGTAATTACGTGTCATACCCTCTTCACTAGCATATCTATAGTCTTCCGTTTCAGTTGCCTTTCGGATGTCTGACGTCGCAGACATGTCTTCGTAGGCCGACGAAACCCCGTGCACCATACTGTACGACATCAACGGCCAAAAGGTGGACGTGGGAAAGGCAATGATCGTGAAGCCGAAGGACCGCATGTTGCACAACCGACAGATGCCCGATGGCGTCATCAAGGTTTGCGTGGCCAGTGTCAAAGCGGGCTTTGAGGATTTGCCTCCTCCGGTACCACTCGAGGGAGAAGACGAGACCCCTAAACGGATTGTCGCATGCAAGAGTTGGTTCCTGCCTTGGCCGAAGACTCTTCTTCGTGTGGAGGCGCCCGGGAGCACACCAACGACAACGCCTCAACAAGGTATGAACACCACCCCACCTACCCAATTACCTGCACCTGTCGTGCCGGGTGATAGCGGACGACGCGAGGGAGAGCCTCCATTATTGCCTGACGACGTCGCCCCCGTCGAAGAAGCAAATGTTGATGATGTCATGGAAGAGGATGATGATGACCCTCTCAAGTATATCAATACCGGCTATGACAATGGAGGATTGATGGCTCGGGACTATGACTGTGACGCCCCGAGACCGATGCTCCTGATTCCTTCCATTTATTTCCGTCGTTGCCATGTGATTCGTTTGCTTGTTGCACCTTGCCATGTCATCGTGTGCATTTTCATCAGCATGTTTTCATAAAACTTGCATCCGTTCGTAGTTGTCGGCTTCTCCCCGTCCCTTCCGTTGTCCGTTTCGGGTCCCGACACACTCGCACGCGCCCGCGGCACCTCCGAAATATTATTTTATAAGTGGGAATAAAATGTTTTCGGAATGGGTTGAAAGTTGGTGTGCGGTCTTGTTATATCGTAGGTAGACCGCCTGCCAAATTTCGTCCCATTCGGAGGTCGTTTGATGCCCCAACGGATAACTATAGTGGCACTATAGCCGGTCAAAACGTCGCACGTTTTCGGTGTTCCGAAAACCGTGCCGGGCTGCCATCTTCCCTCTCTTCTCAGCCCAACAACCTCTGCACAGCCCAACAACCCACCAGCTAACCCCCTCCGTTTCGGACCGTCGGATCACGATCGGAGGGCTCTGAAACACCCCAAAACCCTCCTAACCCTAGCCCCCTGCTATATAAGGAAGGCTTCCCTTCCATTTTTGGACAGCCGCCAACCTTCCCCTCGTTTTCCGCGCCGGCCGACCCTCCGCCGCCACTTGGCACCCCTCCACTAGCCAGCCGCCGCTCTCCTCCAACCGCAGCCAGCTAGCTCCACCCCTGCCTCCCACTTCGCTACGGCCAGCCAAGCCCATCTGGGGCCCGCGCGGGCCCGAGCCAGCCCGAGCCACCGCCCGTACGCTGCGCCGCGCCTCGTCCCCTCCTCCCGTGCCTCGATCCAGGGGGGATTGGGAGCAGCGCCGCCAGACCCCTGGCCTCCTCCTCGCCGCCAAGTCCGGTGCCTCGCCGGAGTGCGCCGCCAGCAGATGAGCCCCGCGCCCCTGCCCTTCTCCTCCTTCCTTCCCCTTTTCTCTTCCTCCCTAATCTCTCTGCTCTCCCACTTTTCTCTTCGACCAGGACGCCATGGACGCCCAGATCAAGTGGAGCCATGGAGCTCACCCAGCAGCAGCTCCGTCCTGTCTCCGGCCAGATCCGGTGCACCCGACCTCGGATCCGTCGCCCTGCCCGTTTCCCTGCGAGGTACCCGTCGTTCCCGCGCCGTCGGACCACCTCTCTGCCTCGCCCGCCGCGCCAAGTCCCTCAAGGCGTTCGGCCTCCTTCGCTGCATCGAGCAGCAGCAGTTCGGGCAGAGGAGGACGACACCTCTGCCTCGACCACTCATGTCGCCCTCTGCGCGGAGCGCCGCCTCCGCCCGGATCCGTCGAGCCCCAAGACCGCCTCTGCCGCCTACAACTCCCGTCGGCCGCCGCCGATGCCTCTGCTTTGCGCACGCGCCCGGTCAAACCGCGCCCGCGTGGGCCGCCTCCTTCGCCAGCGCGCTGAGGCCCAGCCGCACAGCTTCCCCGCTGGCCCAAGGCCCTTGGTGAGCAGCCTGCCTTACCCCTCGCCCTGGGCGCTCCTCTGCTATGTTGCGCCCATGCATTGTTGGTCCGTTTCACTCCAAATTCAGCCCGTTCATGTTTTTTTCCTCTGTGCGAATTTAGCTATTTGTCCAGGAGCTGCTATTTTACAGAAAAGACCTTCATGTTCATGCATGTAATAACTAATTAACCGTGCATCGGATTAAAATGAATTATATATATAAAATGCTTAGAATTTCATGTAGTTTCTAAATATCCAGCTCTCATCCATGTTAAAAATGTTTAAAATTGATGTTTGCATTAATTTGCTAAATGACATGCTAAAATGGTTTATTTCATAACTAAATAGCCGTAGCTCCGAATTAAATGAACTATATATGTAACTTGATTAGAAAAACGTGTAGATTAACATGGTGCACTTTCTTTTGCTATTTAACAACATTAAAATGCTGTTTAGTTCAGAACAGTACCAATTTCGAAAATTACATATGGGGATTTTCCGGAATTGTTCTTGGTTGTTTCCGGCCTCATTTAAATTGCCTAGATAGGTAGCTTAATTATGCTTCACCCCTTGCCATGTTAACCAACATTTTAACATTGTCATGTACATAAACGGGAGTGAACTAAATAATTGTTGTGAAGTTTCATCAATATGCAACTCGATGCATATTGAGCTTCACTTAATGTGTAGTATTTGATTGTTACATTTTTCATGCCATGCCTTATTAAACCGAACATGCATCATACTTGATTGTGCATCATGCCATGTTTATGCTTGTGTGTTTACCATGTTGTTTTCTTCTTTCCGGTTGTGCTTCTTCTTGATAGCTCCGGTTATGTTGCGATTGTGAGGATTCGTTCGACTACGCGTGTTCGTCTTCTTCATGGACTCGTTCTTCTTCCGAGCGGGATTTCAGGCAAGATGATCATGACCTTGGATATCTCTACTATCTTTGCTTGCTAGTTGTCTCGTTGCTATCGCTATGTCACGCTTCCTACCACATATATGTCAGCCTCTCATATGCCATGATACAGCCTCTAACCACCCCTACCCATCAAACCATTGTTTGGCTATGTTACCGCTTTGCTCAGCCCTTTTCTTTTAGCGTTGCTAGTTGCAGGTGCAGTTGCAGGTTGCTCCATGTTGGGACATGGATATCATGGGATATCACAATATCTCTAATTTAATTAATGCATCGATCTATATACTTGGTTGTGGGTGGAAGGCTCGGCCTTTTGCCTGGTGTTTTGTTCCACTCACGCCGCCCTAGTTTCCGTAATACCGGTGTTATGTTCCTTGATTAGCGTTCCTAACATGCTCAGGGGTTATGGGACCCTCTTGACAGTTCGCTTTGAATAAATGCTTCCAGCAAGGCCCAACTTTGGTTTTAACATTTGCCAACATAATAATACTGAATTAAATAATTAATTTTGCATAGGGGGTCGCGTCCCCGGGGATTCTTAATTCAACATAATACAGGTGGGCCAGTGCTGATGGTGCTGGTCCGAAACTAGAGCACCGTGCGGGGCCGCCACGGGGAAACTCGAGGTACTGGTTTTACTCGTACGCTTAGCTTATCCGGTCGTGGCCTGAGACGAGATACGCGCGGCTACTATCAGGGTGTCGGCACGCCGGGAGGTCTTGCTGGACTTGTTTACCATTGTCGAAATGTCTTGTGCACCGGGATTCCGAGGATACTTCGGGCTGACTCGAGGTTGATCGGGTTTTCTTGAGGTTGAGGTCTTTCCACCGCAGCTTGTGTTGGTTTGTGATGGACCAGGTTGGAACACCCCTGTAGGGTTAAATCTTTCGCGAAGCCGTGCCCGCGGTTATGTGGCGACTTGGAAATTTATAACCTCCGGTTGTAGAGAAATTGACACTAACTCTAATTAAAATACACCAACCGCGTGCGTAACCATGATTGTCTCTTTTCGAGGGAGTTCGGGAAGAGAACACGATGGGGTTATGTTTGTACTCGTAAGTAGGTGTTCAGGATCACTTCTTGATCATTATTAGTTTGCGACCGTTATGCGTAGTTACTCTTCTTATTCTTGTACTCGTAAGTTAGCCACCATACAATGCTTAGTGCTTGCTGCAACCTCACCACCTTACCCTTCCACACCCATTTAAGCTTTGATAGTCTTGCTACCCATGGTTATGGGATTGCTGAGTCCTCGTGGCTCACAGATTACTACAACAACAGATGTAGGTACATGTAATGCGATGATTTGACGTGAGAGCGATGCGCGTCTGCTTTTGGAGTTCTTCTTCTACGTCGATCTTGGGATGGGTTCCGGGTCGGCAGCCTGGGCTAGCAGGGTGGATGTCGTTCGTGTTTTTCGTTTGTGTTTCATCCGTAGTCGGATTCTGCTCTTCTGTATGGTGTTTGCTATGTATTGATGTATTCCTGTGATGACTGTATGTATTTGTATGTATCCCCATCTATTATGTACATGGTACGATGTAATGATATCCACCTTGCAAGCGTCGTCGATATGCGCTTCTATCCCTGGTGGGGCCTCTGAGTCCCTCGAGGATAGGATCGCATATTGGGCGTGACAATGACTCAGGCTACGAGCGTGGAGATGACTTGATGCTGCCTGATTTGCCGGAGCCGGAACGTCCTAAGGTTGATTGCAAGAAGTCTCTCTTCATGCGATCCGCGCAGGAGATGCCTCCTGATGCAGCCTTTACCCAGCAACAACAACGCGAGGGCCGTCCACTGATGAGCCCGACGACACTGGGGATGGTGATGAGGGAAGGTATGGTGGGCTCACTACCGCCACCCGCCAAGAAGCAAAGGAGGAGACTGGACAGGAAAGGCTCTAAAGGCGCCAGAGCTGTTTCAAGCAGCCAGCCGCCTCTGCAGCCCCGGAAGGTAGACAGAATACCTGTCCAAGGTGCGGAGCAGTTCCATGTCGCCGGCCACCCGATCCTACCTCGGAAAGCGCTAGAGGACATACTGAACAATGATCTAAGGAGATTTCATGAAGATGTGCTGGCGAGAGAGAAAAGCCTTCTCCTCTCAAAAAATCAGGGATACCCGCTTTACGCGGCTCAGGTGCCGGGTGGGAAGTTGTACGTCGAGAGATGGCCCGCGGATAAGTTCATCCTACGATTTGACTACATCTACGACATGTTCCACATGACCAAGCTGGATTTTCAGTTCATCCGCATGTATGCGCTGTATCTGAACTACATCATCAGGCGCGAGAACATAAAATATATCTGCGTCGCGGACCCGTACTATATGCACGAGAGATTCTTGGCAGTCTGCAAAGAGCATCGTGACTATGCGAGCAAGTACATCGGCGAGTTCATGGTCGCCAATAAGGACAAGGAAACGATTCTCCTGCCTTATCATCCCACGTAAGTCATCCGTGGATATCCTTTCGTAAGTTTTAATCATTCCTTTGCACGCATGGAGGCTAATTTGAGGTGTACTTATTTTGCGCAGCGGGGGGGGGGGGGGCGTCCTCATCATTCTGCACCCACAATACTCCCATGCTCTGTACTTGGACTCATCGAAGAACATCAAGAAAAAGGATTACACGCACATAAGGAGTGTTCTCGATAGTGCCATGATAATCTTCAGCCTGTCTGGTGGATATATCAAGGTGAAAAAGTACAGGAAGAACGGGCTGGGTTTCGGCCATAAGACCGACTTCTGCTGCATCCAGCAACCGAAGGATAGTAAGACTGATGGATTCTACCTCATGCATCACATGCTGGACTACAGAAGGGATAATCAACGCCTTCGCATGTCACCTACTTCCAATGATGCCGAGATTGTCAACTGGGCCACAAGCATAGGAAGGACACCGGATCATCGAATCCGAGCTGAGTTTTATCACGTACAGTGTGAACTTGCCCAAGTGATCATGAAGGAGGTCCTCGAACAAACATGGATGTTCTACCATGGGCCAATGACGCGGGATGATGTCCGAGCACTGCTAGTCGCTCAGCGTCTGGACCTGAAGCCTTTCACGAAGCTCGGGTGCTTCCTCCCTGACTATGAAGATTGGAGCGCCGACATGGACGAGTGATTGACGATGACAATGTGTCTGTTTAGTCACTACTGTCTTCCTATGACAAAACTTTGAATTTATGCATGACGAAACTCTGTGATGTAATTAAACCGTCCTCCTGAACTAGCGTAGATCGCTCTAGTTAATTAGTTTGGGTACGAGAAACTTCGTTATTTATGTTTACTATAGGTTGCTTGTATTTTGCTAACTCTGTCTCTTCGTGTTTCTCAAGTACATTATGTTGCATATTATCGATGAATTCATCAACTGAAGATGCAGGTACATAGATCAGAGATGGCGAAGGACTGCTACGCCGTATTCATTGGGAGGGTTCCAGGAGTCTACGACCACTGGGCAGACGCTCAGGCCCAGGTGGACAGGTACCTGGGCGCTAGCCACAGAGGGTTCGACAGCAGAGCCGAAGCGGAAAATAGTTACTTGAGGTGGACGCTCCGGCAAGAGAGGGAGCGAAACCGGCGCCTCAAGAAGTACTACATAGTCGCGCTCTTGCTCATACTGATCACTCTTCTCTTCTACATCATGGTTTAGATAGAGATGATGAAACTTGTGTGTGTGCCATGACCATGCAGTTGCATTTATTCGAGACATGACTTGTGTATCGCTATTTTCGAGACGATGATATTTGTGTTGGATGATGATGATGATGATGATGATGATATGACGAGACTACTGTATGTGTATGATATGATGAGAATATTGTATGTTTATTATGATATGGTGAAACTACTGTATAGAGCATGCACAAATACAGCACAAATACGTAGATGGAAATGAATACGCGAAAGCAGGAATCTTAGCAGTAGCGCTGGTGGGCATCTAGCAGCAGCGCTGGTTTAGCAACAACGTTTGTTGTGGAGCAGCGCTACAGATAGTTAGTAGTAGCGCTGTTCTCCACAGCGCTACTGCTAACTATACTTACCAATAGCACTGGTTGAAACAACGCTACTGCTAAAACTTAGATGTAGCGCCTTATCAGTAGCGCTGCCTCCAGCGCTACTGGTATGGGTATTTCCAGCGCTACTACTAGGCTTTTCCCTAGTAGTGTACTGGATCTAGTCGCCAGTGAAATCTATCAAGCGCGGAGGAGTTGGGCGTCCTGGGTTCCAAGATTGGAGGATGATTGACTTGTTTTGTTTAGAGGCTTTTGAGTGATCTAGAAGGGGTTTGAAGAGAAAAGACATTCTGCCATGCATGGTATATACCGTGCATGTATCAGCCACTGGTTATCTTTGAGATTCGGATCCATGCATGCATCTGGTCGTTGTGTTGCTTAGTTAACCTCAACTTATGACCCCTTGTTCAATTAATTTTTGTCATATCAACCAGTCACTATTTCTCCTGACAACTTTTCCCCGTAGTTATTACCTGCAATATCTGTCCTCTCACTCACAAAGTAGAGACGAGTAGTACTACACTCACTCAGTTTTTTTTTCCATATGATTCTAAAATTTAATTTTGTTTTATCTTTTTAACCGTAAGTTTGATTTATGATACATTTGCGTATTTATGTTCCTTGTGAAGAGAACATTGAAATAAGATTACCCGCAAAAAAAACATTGAAATAAGATCACTCTTGAATATATTTTCACAAATTACAAAATTCAAATATGAGAAGTGGAGAGGCCTTACGAAACTGTAAAAAACTGCTGTATGTACCAAGTTTCATCGAATTCTCCATAGGTCTTGTTTAAAATATCTCTTCGGAATAAACACGTTTGTCCAAATAGAATATAACACGAACTTTTATTTCAGAAAATATCAAGCATCTAAATCGTTAAATAGAAAGAAAAAATATATTTCTGGGATAGAGTTGCAACGAGGGGGAGGCATTCAAACAGAAGGACACTATTTTAAAGAGGCTGACACACATAAACTTATCATGTGACAGAAAGGTGAAGAAAAGTGAAATGTACAGCAGGTTAGATTGTGATTTCTTTAGGACCCTGAAATAATTAAGCGCAGATCAATGCACGGTATATACCGTGCATGGTAGAAAATGCACTCTCGGGGTTTGAATGATTCTTGTGGTTGCTTTTCCGTATCCTCTCTACTTTGTAATTGGGTGAGGGGATGGAGGTGTGTTGGGGGTTCCTTGTTTCCCCCGACTCGGTCTAGCTGTTGGTGGTGTTGTGTTTGGGCTGTATGAAATGACTATTTGGTTTCGTTAATGAAGTCGGGGAAGTGATCCCTTGCATTAAAAAAAAACACAAGTATAGCTTGTCACTCTAGTACTTGAGACGGGCATGAACTCGGAAAATACCATACACATACAAGAAATATATTGTTAGTATACTCACGACGATATACCAGACGTATAGTGAATTAACATACACACACAGAGCTTAAGGTTGCAAGCTTAACTGACCGGGAAAGCAGTAGCTGCGTACGTGAGCGTTTAGTGATCTAAACGCTCTTATATTTCTTTATAGAGGGAGTACTAGATGTTAGAGGTCGACGACCTTGAAGTGGCCTCCGACGACAACGTCGTACATGTGGGTGGAGCGGAACTACGCAAAGTCCCGCGGGAGCGAGATGAGGTCGAGGCTGCCGTCGCGGCGGTGGAGCTGCACGACGTCGCGGTTCTCGTAGTAGCGCTCCCAGCCGTGCGCGCCGAGGCGCTCCTCCAGCGCCTGCAGCGACCGCACCGTCTCGTTCGCCGGCACGTACACCAGCGCCTTGTTGCCCGGTCGGCTCCGGCTCGACGTCGACCCGGCCGCGTTCTCCAGCTCCATCACCCCGTCCTTCCGGAACACCCAGACTCCTCCATCCGCCATGGTCGATCTTTCTGGCTAGCTCTAGTGTGGCAACTGTTGGTGCGTGCGTGAGGCACGTGTTTAAATATAATATCGCCGTCGCCGTTGCCGTTGCCGTGGCCGTCGACGTTGCGCGGTGGCTTGCGTACCAATAATGCACGCCAGTCATTAACGTGGGCTAACGAACGTACAGGGGGCGTGCACGACGCGGTCATGGGGCCTCCATTGGACGCTAGCTAGATAGCGGCAACTTTGCCCCGGGGCCAATCCGGGGCAACCGCGTAGTTGCCAAATCGAGCAGGGGTTGGCCGGCGGCCGAGATATGGTTTCGGAAAAGATATGGAGGTGATGGCGCGCGGCAACAGTACGGCTAGCATGTGATACGTCCACATAGGCCCTAGCTGGAATATGCATGCGTGCGTCTCTCAACGATGTCGGGTGGCGTAGGTAGTGTGTGTGAGGAGGGTATAAGAATGCTGAAAAGATCTAGTACAGTTGACATCTTTGTATTTTTCTGGAAAAAAAATAATCCAGATACTGTATATCATAAGGGGCGTGCTAAGCGTCGGTGGGCTGATCTTTTTAAAAGATCGGTCGGGTTACGAGTCGCCCGATCTGTTTATCATGCGATCTCATATCATTGCAACAAGTTCCTTGTTGCAAAAACATCCTGCAACAAGAGTCTTGTTGCAAACAAATCATCCGCCACAGGCGCAACAAGAGCCTTGTTTCAAAAAAAATCATCTGCGGCACGTGCAACCAAAACCTTGTTGTAAAAAAGAAAAGCATCCCCGCTCTTGCCTTGCTTCGCTCCTTCCTGCCTTCTGGCCAGACGTCCTCGAAGCAGTCGCCAAGCACCCACTCCAGCGTCGCCCATCCTGACCCTCCGCCTCGCCGGCTCTGGCCATCGTTGCCGGCGAGCCTGCTTCACCGTACTACCGCCCGATCTCCTCCCCTCCTCCACCGCGCCTCCCTCTTGAGCCAGATCCATCTTCTGGCTCGGCCATGGCGTCACACTGAGCTCTCGAAGCCATCGCGTCGCCGACTCCCAGCACGACCTCCCCTCCTCCACCTCACCAACCCTCCCCTCGACTCCTCCCGCCGATTCATGCTCTTGAGGGATCCAGATGTCTCCACCCTACCCTTGCCTAGGTCGGTCGCCGCTGCCTCTCCTTCGCCATTCTACAATAGACCAGTTTGTTGTCGTGGAAAGGATTCCAATAGCGGCCCATTTGCCAACCTAGACTACGGAAGAGGTTGCTCCAGAGCAGCCCGATCAAAATCAGATCCAACGGCCACAGAGGCGCACACGGCGTTATCATTCGGTGATGCCAAGCATTTATGATATTATAAAGCTTCATCAGAAGTACAAAATAGCACCCCAAAAATAATAAGAATTATATTGAAGACCTTGGACCATCAAACGACCATTGTTATCGCCAGAACGAGCTGCCGACCGTCGTTCTCGCTGCTCCCATACCGAAGTCGGTGTGACCTTGCCGATGACTGACGTAATGTCTTTGTGCATGTGCCCCTAAGGAGGACCAGCACCCCGAAGCCACAGTGGTCGTCGATGAACCCTTAAATCGCCCTGAAGAACCTAACACCAAATCTCATTGTCGCGTACACATAACGACAAACCCTAACCTCGCAACCCTGAGGAGCAAGCAAGAATCTATGTCGGAGCTCCATCTAATCAGTCCTGACGGACGAACTCGAGGAGGACCGAAGCCCGGACAACCGACTCGAAGATGGAGCGCCGCCATCTGCCCGAGAATTGCCCCTGTGAGTACTGAAACCCTAACCTATCTACCAGTCGGAGTTGAGGCACTAGGATTCCCCTCCCAACCATCGGTTGCCGGAGCGGCCGGAAGAGGGAGGCGAATCCACGGGCTCGTTGGCAGAGATCAATAGGAGGAAGGCTGCACCCTAGTGATACGTCTCCAACGTATCTATAATTTTTTATTGTTCCATGCTATTATAGTATCAATCTTGGATGTTTTTATATGCAATTATATATCATTTTTTGAGACTAACCTATTAACCTAGTGCCCAGTGCCAGTTGTTGTTTTCTGCTTGTTTTTGGTTTTTCAGGAAATAAGTACCAAACGAAGTCCAAATGCCACGAAACTTTTTGGAGATTATTTTCTTGACAAAAGAGACCCTGGAGACTTGGAGAGGAGGCCAGAAGGTTCACGAGGCCTCCACAAGGCAATAGGGCGCGGCCCGAGGGGGGCGCGCCCTGATGCCTTGTGGGCCCCTCATGGCTCCTTTTGACCTAATTCCACTTCTATAAATTCTCAAATATTTGGAAACCAACAGAGAGCCACCCCGAATAACTTTTACGCTGCCGCAAGCCTCTGTTCTTTCGCGATCCCATCTGGAGGCCTTTTCCGGTACTCTACTGGAGGGGGAATCGATCACGGAGGGCTTCTTCATCAACCTTACTGCCCTTCCGATGATGTGTGAGTAGTTTACCACAGACCTACGGGTCCATAGCTAGTAGCTAGATGACTTCTTCTCTCTCTTTGATCTTCAATACCATGTTCTCCTCGATGTTCTTGGAGTTCTATCCGATGTAATCTTCTTTTGCGGTGTGTTTGTTGGGATCCGATGAATTGTGAGTTTATGATCAGATTATTTATGAGAAATATTTGAGTCTTCTCTGAACTCTTTTTTTCATGATTATTATAGCTTTGTATTTCTCTCCGATCTATCGATTTGGTTTGGCCAACTAGATTGGTTTATCTTGCAATGGGAGAGGTGCTTTGTGATGGGTTTAATCTTGCGGTGCTCAATCCCAGTGACAGAAAGGGACTTGACACGTATTTGTATTGTTGCCAATAAGGATAAAAAGATGGGGTTTAATCATATTGCTTGAGTTTACTTTGTCTACATCATGTCTTCTTGCTTAAGGCGTTACTCTGTTTCATACTTAATACCCTAGATGCATGCTGGATAGCGGTCGATGGGTGAAGTAATAGTAGTAGATGCAGGCAGGAGTCGGTCTACTTGTCTCCGACGTGATGCCTATATACATGATCATTGCCATGAATCCGTCGTAATTATTTGCTTTTCTATCAATTGCCCAACAGTAATTTGTTTACCCACCGTATGTTCTGCGCTCGAGAGAGAAGCCTCTAGTGAAAACTATGGCCCCCGGGTCTATCTTTATCATATATTAAAATCCAAAAATACCTTGCTGCAATTTATTTACTTTTATTTTATTTAATATTTTACTTTATCTATGTACCACTATCAGAATTAATCCTTGCAAATAACCGCTAAGAGGATTGACAACCCTCTTATTTGCGTTGGATGCAAGAGTTTGCTTTTGCGTGTGTAGGTGCTGCTAAAGGATTTTGTGTGGTTCTCTTACTGTATTGATAACCTTGGTTCTTAACTGAGGGAAATACTTATCTCTACTATACTGCATCATCCTCTCCTCTTCGGGAAAATACCAACGCAGTCTACAAGTAGCACCGCCTAGTGAAGGGGGGAGGGGAGAAAAACTAATGAAGATTTCTTGTTGTACCTTTCCACTTGCCATATCCCTTTCACCAGATTTTCCCATAACTTGTTAAATTTTTAATGGAATTCACGTGAGAAGTAGACACTAAGACAGGGTGAGTCTCTTCCCTTTATCACAAGTACAATTAATATTTTTTGACAAAGGGTGAATTTTAATGGCTTAAAATGAAGCATCAAGAGGATACAAACACTATGAACACACACCCGGCCTCTGCATAGTTAGGATATGCACACATTCAACATCAACACATACAAAAAATGCAGGCAATTAGCAAAGTCATATAAGACCGAAGCTATGTGTAGGCGAGGAAAAACGAAAAGGCCCAAAGCGACTAGATCCGCGATCGGCAAATTGTAGCAATAACCATATCCACGCCAACCATTTCAGGACTCCACACGGACGATGAAGTTTTCAACTGCAACGCCTTCAAGAAAGGAGTGACGTGTACAATTAATTGACAAGTATTCTACCTCATTAATCATTATATGCTAAGTGTACACAAGTAGGAATCCACAAAGTGTACCTCATTAATCATTAATTGGCAAATTCTTTTCTTGGACAACGGAGGTCGGTTTCCTATCACTCTCCATTGGACTGCTTCTAGGTACTTGTTTGTATTGTACGAATTGCCTTCTCGAAAACCTTTTGTCGAGTAAGTTCGGTAGTACTACTCGGACAAGAGTATAATCCCTCCTTATATATATGTAAAGTTTCCCTTTTTTTTCTCGAATACGCACAAGCATGCGTATCATATATTAAAGATAGAGAAGGGGTAAAGAGCCCCTCTACATGGGAATGTACAACGCAAACACTAGTCCACCCTAGTTACAACACAAGTCGACTACTCACGACGCACCCACCTAGACAACCCAACAAAGAAGCTGTCCACATCGCCTTTTATCAGGCCGGCCTGCGCCCACGCTCTCCCCTCATCTAGGATCCTACTCCCAACTCGGTTAAGAGATGAAGAATCACCGTCGAACACGATGCCGTTCCTATGCTTCCAGAGCTCCCAGAAAACCAAAATTAAGATAGTCCGAAGGTCCTTGAGGCTGCCGTCCCTAGAGCTCTTGCTTTGACACCAAGCGTTCAAAGAATCTGATGTCGCAGGCGCCCAATCCGGCCTACCAAGTGCTCGACATACCTCGTGCCACACTGATCTAGCGAACACGCACTCCAGGAGTATATGACTGATCGTCTCGTCGCACTGGCTGCAGAACGGGCACGAATCCTGGTGCGGTAGGCCTCGCCTCGCGAGTCTGTCCGAAGTCTAACATCTATTCATCAGAGCCAACCAACTGAAGAAACGGCATTGCAACGGAGCCCGCGATCTCCACGTAAAGTCCGCCGTTGGGTTGACCTCTCTTCCCACAAACTTGGCCGCATATGTGGAACTCACCGAGAATTCGCCATTCCTCCCCCAGGCCCATCGTAGCATATCCGGGGTGCCAGCTTGTAGTTGAACTACCGCGACTTGATGCCAAAGATCAACGTACTCCCTAAGCTCATCCGCATCCAGGTTCGGCCCAATGTCCCTTGGCCAGGCACCGCTCTGGACAGCCGTGCACACCGTCATGGCGAGACACTTCCTCGGTGGAACCCTAGCATAGATCCTCGGTGCTAGGTCCTCAATGCGTGCACCAGCCAGCCATCGGTCCTCCCAGAAAAAAAGATGTGGAGCCATCTCCAATTGTCGTTGAAGAAGCAGAGCGGAAAAGCTGTAGCGATTCTCTCGGTACCTGAATGTCAAACTCCTTCCAAGGCCTGGTTTCATCTGATCTACTCAACCATGTCCATCTCGCTTGCATAGCTATATTCAGCCATCTAAGGTTTGGTATTCCTAGCCCACCAGCCCACTTGGGAGAGCAAACCTTGTCCCAAGCCACAGAACATTGTCCACCATTTGCTTCCAATTTTCCACACCACAGAAAACCCCTGATAATCTTGTTCATGGTAGTTATAGTCTTCGGCGGGAGGTCCAGTGCTAGCGTTGTGTGAATTGGTATCGCGCAGAGGACAGACTTGATGAGCAGCAGGCGGCCGCTCTTAGGCATAGAAGATCCTCGCCAGGTGGGCAGTCGGTTTGCCAACTGATCCACGAGGCCCAGCAGTTGTACGGCCGTTTGCTTCCGGATGGTAACCGGAAGCCCAAGATACTTGCAGGGAAAGTAGCCCAAGGAGAAACTGAGGAATTGCCCAACCGAGAGCATCTGATCATTGGAGCACCGTATCGAAATAGCCGCGCTCTTAGCTTGATTCACCAGCAGGCCCGACGCCTCTCCGAAAGCCTCCAGAATGGCCATGGTGGCCACCAAGTCTGAATGGCTCGGCTTGATGAATAACATCACATCGTCCGCAAAGATGGACACTCTCTGTCTCATGCCAACCCTTGCCAGTGGTGAAAGTAACTGACTCAAAGATGCCAACTCGAATAGTCATTGGAGATGCTCCATGATCAAGATGAAAATCATCGGCGAAACTGGGTCCCCTTGGCGCAGCCCGCAGCAGTTGAAGATATCCTCTCCGAGTACCCCATTCACCATCACTCTCGTTGCCGAGGTACTCAAGAGTCCTGCAATCCAGGATATCCACCTATGTCCGAAGCCCATTCTTCTCATCACCTCCAATAAGAACGGCCATTGTACGGTGTCAAAAGCTTTGGTGATATCAAGTTTCAGCATGACCGTGGGGTCCTTCAGAGCGTGTAGTCTCCTCGCCGTACATTGTACCAGCATGAAATTATCGTGCAAGGACCGTCCCTTGACAAAAGCACTTTGGTGAACACCAACCAACTTTGGGAGGTCAGCCGCGAGCCTCGTAGCCAGAACCTTGTCGAAGAGTTTGATGGCCCCATGGACCAGGCTTACCGGACGGAAATCGCGTATGTCCATAGCCCCATCAATCTTTGGGAACAAGGAAATTAGGGATTTATTGATCGCCGACAGGCCACGCATATCTCCCTGATAGAAAGCATCGAAAGCACACATGCTATCATGCTTGATGATGCCCCAACAAGAGGCATAGAACCTCCCAGTGAACCCATCCGGTCCAGGTGCTCTATCCAAAGGCATGGCTTTTATCGTCTTCTCAACTTCGTCAATAGTGAAGGGCAGCTCGAGGTGAGATATGTCCAAGGATGGTATGTCGAGGATGTCCAGATTGGGTGTATGCACTCTCGGTGTGGTCGTGCCCATGATTCTACCATAATAGTCATCCACCATCTCCGCTATGCTGTCATGCCCCGTGAAAACTTCCCCATCCTTAGATACGCGAGTCATGATGTTCTTCCTTTGGCGGTGCCTAGCATGACGATGAAAGAACTCCGTATTCACATATCCTTCTCTCAGAAACAACAGCCTGGAACGTTGTCTAGCAATCGTTCGCTGCAACGAACACAAGCCTAGAAGCTTGCGCTTAAGTGTTCGCCGCAGCTCCACCACCACACATGTTAGCGCCCTAGAATCAGAAGCCACGTCCAGGCGGAAAATCACTTCCATTGCAATTGCGATTTGCAAGCTCACATTGCCAATCCATTTATCACTCCACCTTTGCAAAGTGTAACATCCCCAGGTCTTGACCCTGTCATTAAGCTAATTGAATTGTCATGTCATCATGATCATCCTATTTAAATTGCATTTAGGAAAAAATACAAATTCAAATTCCAAATTCAAATGCAAGTCAAATTATTACTTCTTCAATTAATTGAATAAAAATGTTCATAATATTTCAAATAATCCCAAAGCTATTATAAAAATAAAACCAACATTATTTGGAATACCATGTTGTCCCTAGCAACCAAAACAGTACCCAAAACAGCATAATTAAAACCATTTTCATTTTTGAAAAATACAAATGAATTCAAATCACTCCCAAACTTTTTGTGGCAGTGAGGTATAATACATATTAATTATTGGGACCAACTACACATTTTACAAAAATCAATTGGTGCACTAATTAATTGCAAGACAGTAACTAAGGCAAAAACAGAAAAAGATTAAAGAAAAATGGGAAGAACTCTCTGTGCACTTGGGCTGCACTTGCTACAGTGCAGGCCCAGCCCAACCTCCCCTGCCCTCTTCTTCCTCTGTTCACCAGAGGCGCGCTGGACGCCGCGCGCGCGTCCATGGCCATGGATGGCCACCTGTCGGCCATCCCGCCGTCTTCCCGCGCTGGAAAAGGGTGCCACCCCCCTGGGACAAACCCTAGCACGCCAGAACCCCCTCTCCCTCGCCCCTCATTTCGATCTGGACGCACCCGACGCCGTCGCCGGGCCTCGTCGTTGACGTAGCCACCAGCCACCCCGCGCCGCACGGAGATGCCCAGGAGGATCCCCGACGTCGACTACGTCGTCTGTGCCACTGGATTGGAGCCAACAAGTCGCACTGACGCCGCCCGCACCGATCCCCTCCACCTCGGCCACCACCACCACCTCGCCGTCGATCCACCTCTCCGACTCGTCCCTGGCCGTCCTCGAGCTCGCCAGTGACCTTCTCACGGCGAGCCGCGCCCGTTCCCCCTTTTTCCCCCGTCGATTCCATCGCCGTCCAGCGCCATCACCGCCGTGGCCGAGCTAACAGGAGCTCGCGCTCCCCACCCCACGGCCACGCCCGCGCATCGCGCCCTGGCCGCGCCAGCGCAGCCCCGCCTGCTGCCTGCCGCCGCTGCTGCCCCGCGGCGCCTGCTCTCCCGCTCCCGTGCTTGCTGCTGCTGCTCTTGCAGCGTGCTGCCTGCTAGCTGCTGCTCCCGCTCGCGCCGCCCGCCTACGCCGCTGCTGCCCGCAGCCGCCTCCGCCCTGCCGCGCTCGCCCAGCCGCCCCTGCCTCCCAGCGCTGGATGGTTCTGGCCGCTGTGCCTGTGTGTGCGCCCGTGTGTGAGTGTGTGGCCGGCTGGGCCACTGTACAGTGGGGCCGGCCCATATAAACAAAAAAAAGAAAAGAAAAATAAATAAATAAATAAATAAAATAATAATAATAATAAATATAAAAGATGAGACACTGACAGGTGGGCCCAGGTCAACCTTTGACCAGTCAACGTTTGACCAGTCAACTGCTGACTGGGCAGTTGACTGGTCCCACATGTCTGCCACATGTGCAAACTACTGGGTACACTTCTGTGTACCCATAGCATTTAGGTATTAAAATGATTTTTGAATTATAATAAATCTATAATTTCAGAATATTGCTTAAACTTCCAAAATTCATAGAAAATAAATCGTAAGTCAGATGAAAATGTTTTATATATGAAAAACATTTAGAAAAATTTGACGAATCCGAATATGCCACCCACTTACCTGTCAGCTCCCTCTAGCATACTGAAGATGGAACCGTCGCCTCCGGATCAGTACCGAAGAAAATGCCCGGAGCTGGGAAAATATTCCCGGATATTTTCCCACTCCCCCTAAATCACCCAGTACTGCATTAGGTCACCCCTAGCATAGCATACTGCCATGCATACATCTGTGTTGCATTTGTGTGCTTTATATTTATTGTTTCTTCCCCCCTCTTCTTCTCCGATAGACCCTGCGACCGCTGCCGGAGCCCATGTGATCGACTACCTCACCGACGATCCTTCCTCCTTGTCAGCAGAGCAACCAGGCAAGCAAATCCCCTTGATCATCCCTATATCACCTCTTCCATCTTCCCCGTGCTTGCATTAGATTTTGCTATTGTAATTGATTGCTCCCATTCTGATGCATAGCCTGATTTTGTAACCTGCTGTTGATACTTTACCTGTTGACATAAATGCTTAGTATAGGCTGGTTAGTGATCCATCAAAGGCCCCACACCCTTGTCCGTGTTGCCATGCTTTGCCACCGAAGACTCGATCGACGTGATCGATGTGCATAGACTGACACAGCACCGCACACTCCCTTAGTTGTATGACTCTACAGAGTTATGTGACACCCTGGTTTTCGCTCCTTGTTTTTTTTCCTTCGCGGGATTTGACTCCCGTCTTTTTTTCGGTGTTATCGAATTTTCTCTCGCTCTTGGGTATATGAAGATGGGCATTTAGTCTTGCCCTTCCTATCTAACCAGATATTCTCTTCGGACCAATCTTGCCACCCAAGACATATTCTCAAGATTTTGCCGCCGCAACCGTACCTTCCGAGTCACCGGAAGGGAAACCCTAATTTCTTCCGTTACAAAGGAACCCCAATTTCCTTTGATTTGTTGCCTACCAAACTTTTCCCAGTGATCATGCCACATCTATAAACCCTGGATATGTAAAAATATTGCCAAGTCATTTGCAATATTTTTCATTTAAAATTAATTTATTTTTCTGCCAGTTAAAGGAATTAAATCCAGGAAAATATCTATCCATCTCCAAAGTTCATGAAAACTTGTGGAGATATTCTTTGTGACCATATTGAGCTCCCATAAAAATATTGGCCATAATTAAAGAAGGGAAATTGCCTTTTCCTATTTAAAGCCAATATTGCAATTTGGGCACTTTCCAAAGGAACTACCCTTTTGGTAGCCAGGAAAAATCCCAAATAATTTGTGGAGCTTCTCCTATCCATATCTTCACCATTTCCATCAAGATCCCAAGTTCCACGGATCAAATCTTGAGAGCTTCATCCAATTCTTGTTTCTGGATCAATTTTGAGGTTATGAAGCAACTATATTTTATATTGCTTCAAAAATTCTCAAATTAATCCAGGACCTCAAATTCCATATATGATGTGACCATGCAAAAATTCACATCATTTTACCTAGCCAATTTCTCCCAAAAATTCCATCTAGTTTCTGTCCAGATCCAAGCTCTGTGAAGGAAGTACCACTTTTGGCATTTCCAATTGAGCTGCAATTTTTCCAGTATCTCCATACACCCAAATAACTCCCCTCCACCAAAATTCAGTTCATTCCACCAATCCATATGAGTACAGCTTCAAGATTCAGTTTCTGGACCAAATTTGGCATTGCAAAGGAAGTATATGCAAACTTGGTCCAAATGGCTTCAAATTTTACCAACACCTAGTCCTTCCTACCACATTTCATTGTGACAAAGATCCAACTCCATTTCTCCATCCAGTTCTCCAGAAAACTCCAGCCAATTTTGCTGTCAGAACTTGTTTCTACAAGTTTGTCTCACCTCAGAACTACCTAACTGGTTCCAGCCCCTTCTTTCATCTATTTGAGCATCGAGAGACTTGTTGGACAAGCTTGGACAGGCAGGAGCCTTCCAGAGCTAGCCATGCACGAGGTGACCACGCAGCGGCTGTGTAGAAACGGCGCTTTGCGCACTGTTCACGTCGGCTAGCTCTCTCCGGCCACTTCTGGCTTGTCCGAGCATGTCTACGGGCTCCGCGGCGACCACCTGTCCCTCTCCAGGCTCTTCCCCTCTCCGATTTCTTTCTCCTCGCGCCACGGCAGCCGCCGCCATGGCACTGTCCTCCTCTTGAACCTCTCTGTCTCCTCCCCTCCGCTATCCTCTTCCTCCCCGAAGCCTCTCGAGCACGCCAGTGCAGCTCCCCTGCTTGCCCGTGCCACTCCGCGACGCCAGCCGCTCGCCTGAGCAGTCGCCATCGAGCTGCCCGTGACCGCGCCATTGTCGCCTTCCTCTCTGTCCTCTTCTTCCTCGATCTCTCTCGAGCGCTCCCGAGCTCTCTCCCCTCCCCGCGAAGCCGCTCGACGCCGCTACCCTCCAGCCACGTCCTCCCCGGAGCTCCAGTGAGCTGATAAGGCCGCCTCGACCATGTCTATCGCCTCGGCCAGCCGGGCTATAAATAGCCCATGCCCGGCCTCCCTCGAGCTCGCCCCACTCCTCTCTTCCTCCCTGGAACCCCTCCAATCCCCGCCCCAAGCAGCCGTGCCTCCTGGTGCCCCTAATCGCCGGCGAGCTCCGCCACTGCCTCCTCTCGGCCTCGGTCAAATTCCGACCACCCCCGCCCCCATTGCTCCACCTCGCCACCCTGGCCAACCACCACCACCACCACGACTCGTTTCCCCACCTCCATTTGCTCCGGAGATGCCCGTGGCCTCGGGCCCGATCAGGCCAGCCCCGCCGTCCGCCGCGGCCAGCGCCCTGCCTGCCCTCGTGCTTCCCGGCGGCGGTGCCGCCCAGGGATGGGTGCGGCCGGATGTGCTGAGCACGCCGGTAAGCCGGCCGGCGAGATTGGTGGCCGGAGTCGCCAGGGATCGCCGTCGACCTCCCCTCTCTCTTCGGCCAGGCGCGCGAGTGGGAGGAGGACGAAGGCCCTGCCAGCGGGACCCACATGGCGGCCTCACGCGTTGACCGAGCTGACCGGTGACGTGGATAAGTGAAAGCGCACTCCGTGGTTTACGTTTTCTGTAGTTGAAAACATATTTTCCTGCGACTTAAAGCAGAAATACGTTTTCTGTGCAGAGAAGCGTATTCGCTCGTAACTCCGATTGAGGTGAATCCAAAGCTCGCGTCTTCAGTTCGTCGAGCCCGTTCCGATGCCATTATTTTCATAATGTTTCCACACTATGAAAATGACCATTTTTCCCTTGCCCTTCTATCAGCCCTCCGAGAGAGAATCTTTTCCGGCGAATTCTTCCTCGAGGTGATCGCACTTCTGCCCGGAGTATTCCTCGACCCCCAGGCAAGCCAACCATCTGATATATGCCCTGAAGCATTGCTCTATGTTATTCTTGCGTGTTTATGCCTGTGTTGGAAATAGTTAAACTCCTGCCAGTGTGAATTTGCTATCTGCTTTACCTGCTAATGTTCATCATATTATCGCACTAGTGACTCGTTGTGATATTGTATGGAGATAGGTTGTTAGGTTTTCATAATTGTTACATCTTGCATGGTTACTGTTACTACAATATTATGAAATGTGACTTAATAATGACAACAACCTCCTCCGTCGACTGGATCGAGTCATAGTGCCACCTATCCGGACTTACCCGTGCAACCACATTTGCCGGTATGGGACGGCCCTGACTTAGTCTATTGTCTTGCCTCTTGTCGGTACCACCAAACTAGGGAAGGTTATGCGTGCACGCTACCCTGGCCCGGTAGGCGGCGATAACCTTGTGAGCCCAGTTGTTTGTTTGCGCGCGGTCCCCGTTTGGGACAGTTTTGTTTGGCCACGACGGTGGCAGGTGTCACGGGGTGACACAGGGGCCACCCAGGACATGACCCTGGGAGGGTATGATTGTCGGTGGGACCGTAAGAGTGCCGGGCAATAGACAAGTTTTGTTGGAGCAGCACTGGTCCACCCGAATGGGAACAAGTACTAAAGTACGAGGCCAGGCGCTCCATGGTGTGGGTAAAGTGTGCAACCTCTACAGAGTGTAATCCATTCGAATAGCCGCGTCTTCGGTCATGGACAGTTCGTATAGGCCCCTATTTGGTCTGTGTCGAGTCTGGAGGAACAAACTATATAATGTTATTGCTAAGACTAAAACAAAGAATGGTAAGGGTTGTCAGACTTGCAGTGCAGATGCATGGACATCAGATGATGTCAAAGGTTTGAATGCTAGCCATGAGATGGCTATGAGATGAGTGGTCGGGTGACCGCAAAGCTTGGATCAGATTTGGATCGTGAGCATATTCGGAGTTCGGATCATTTACCTGATATACTTTACTACATTTATTTCAGTAATTATCATGCTAGATAATCCTGCTATGACATGAAGATTAATGCTGCTAGATAATCCTACCATAACCTGATAGTTAATACTGTTAAGATAACAAATGCATGCTTGAATGCCAAGGATTGCATTACTTGGTGTATATGTTAGCTTGGTTTGCTTGCGAGTACATTCAAAAGTACTCAGCGGCCTTCAATGTGGCCAGGTTCACCTAAGGATCCGACGTTCGCTAGCGAGGAGCCGGAGTGTTCGCGGCCTAGAAGAGTAACCCAGTCAGATCCCTGTGGATTGGAGCCGCACCAAGACCATGCTGCCTTAGATAGAGCATTCCGCTGCCATCACCCTTGTACAATACCATGTAAGACTTATATATCCATTAATAGAAATGTCTGTGTTCATGATACTTGTTGTAAAATCGCATGCCAGAGTGATTTTCCTGGGCTGGCATGTGCGGTGACCGTCTGACTACAGTGGTATTCAGGCGGGGCGCCACAAGTTACCATCGAGTGCCGAGGGTGACACCTCCTACCTCACTCCTGATGTTATCTCTGTAGCGTAGCTAGTCGGTTGTGGGTTACCGAGGGTGATTCCTCTTTCACCACCTCCGATGATGCCTCTGTCGTGCAACCCCTCAAGTGTGAACCCGTCGAGGGTGATTCCTCCAGGTTCACCTTGACGGATACATCGAGTGGGAATCCATCGAGGGTGATTCCTCAGATTTCCCCCTTGATGTATGTACACACGATTATCATGTTTTTACCTTAGTCCTTTGTTGAAGTCGGGTCGACCCCGAGGGGTACCCGCGAGAGATACATTTGAAAGTCGGGCGGGCCCGTAGAGCACCCGCGAGAGTTACTGTGGCGGCTGGCTATTTAGCGGTACCACCCAGGTTGTGGTGGTAGCTCCGGACTTGTCCCGACAGCCGTCACTAAAATTAATAATGCACTAACGGATTTGGGTATTGATCTGAGTTAGCCACTGGCCTATACGCACTACCACCATGCGGGATAATGGTTTAATGGGGCCCTCGGCGCCGTATGTACCAGCCGAAAGCTCTGTCAGACGTCCAGTTCAGCATTGTGGCACGGTCGGATGGCGCCATCCAGGCAGAGGTGGCGCTGGTATCCACCGTCCTCACAACGACCCGGAGTGCAAAGGGCGATGGGCCCAAGACCCCTGAGCACTTAGGATGTAGACCGGCGGGGACCTCTCTGCTGAGCCTAGGTAGGACTATGTCATGTCGATCAGCCGAGGCCGGGCATGACCCAAAAAAGTGTGTCTGGCCAGAGTTAATCGAGCGTGTTGGGTAACAGTAGTGCACCCCTGCAGGGAAGATTATCTATTCGAATAGCCGTGCCCACGGTAACAGGATGCTCAGTGTTGTATCCCGATCTACTACAACTTGAACTGGATACATGTTACTTTAATTGTAAGCTCCGGGATCGCTTTCTCGCAGGGAGTCAAGGAAGGATCTCTAGGCTTTGCTACTACTTGCTTACAACTTTATAATATGCTTATCCACAATCTTCTAATGCTGCAAGACGCTGCAAGATGCTATTCTTCGATAGGCTAGGCCTTCCCCTCTATTCTGGAATTTCTGCAGTCTAGTCCATAGATACAGCCCCTTCTTTGATACCGATGCATAAATAGACTAGTTCTGATGTAAGTCTTGCTAGTACTTTGGATGAGTACTCACGATTTCTTTGCTACCTCTTTTCCCCATACCCGATTTCTGCGACCAGATGACGGAGCCCCCAAAGCCAGCTGACCCCGTCGATGACTACTACTACCACGGCGGAGCTTACTACTACGTGGAGACCGACGACCAGGAGAAGATAGGAGGCTCCCAGGCAGGAGGCCTGCGCCTTTTCGATCTAGTTGTCGTTGTTTTGCTCTGCCTTCTTAAGGCGATCTTGTTTAGTTATGTTTGTACCCAGACATTGTTGCTTTCGCTGACTCTTGTGTGATTCGAGCTTATGTATTCGAGCCCTCGAGGCCCCTGGCTTGTAATATAAAGCTTGTATTATTTTATTTTTGTGTCTAGAGTTGTGTTGTGATATCTTCAAGTGAGTCCTTAGGCTTGATCGTGTGCATTTATGTGTATGATTAGTGCACGATTAAGTCGGGGGCGTCACACAAAGCTTTTGCAGTTGCCCCCAACTTGTGATGCAACACGACGTACGGGTTCCCAACCGATGGGACGGACGCCCAGGCCGCCTCTACAATTCCCATAAACCCTTCCACCTTGGGCCAAAATGCCTCAAACCAGAAACGTCGGCCCACCTTCCATTTTGCATTGAGGTCTAGGAGTGATGGACAATGGTCTGAAATAGCAGAGCTCATCGCCCCAAGGAAAAAGGACGGGTGCAGATCATCCCAGTCGTTGGTTGACAGCACATGATCGATTTTCTCCAACGTGGCATGTTGACACTCATTAGACTAAGTATATCTCCGCCCATTTAGGTACACCTCTTTCAATTCAAGCCTATTCAACATTGACCGAAACCTGGACATCATTCTCCTATTCACCGCATGATTGCTCTTGTCCTCAGGGTTCAGGAGTAAATTAAAGTCTCCCACTACCATCCATGGGCCAACATGAAGATCACGGATCTCGCAAAGCTCTTCCATGAAAGCAAGCTTGTCCACATCAAGTTGGGGGCCGTATACCCCGATAATCCACCATTGTGACCCGTCTAAGGTCTTGACTAGAGCCGTTAGGGTGTTCTCGGTATAGTGGGGGTTTGACAGGGCCACCACCGTGGCATCCCATGCCAAGATAATACCCCCTCGTGTTCCAACCGCCGGCAGGTAGAAGAAGTTCTCAAATCTATTGCCCATGCAATGACGAATGATGTCTAGAGTAACATTCTCTAATTTGGATTCCTGGAAACAAACAACAGATGGTTTGGCCGCAGCCACTACATGCGAGATGGCCGTCCTCCTAGCGGGCGTGTTCAGGCCCCGAACATTCCACACAAGCACTTTATTGGGTTGTGCATCCATCGGTAAGACCCACAAAATCCGCACCACCGAGGCCAACTAGGCCCCAGCCTCCCCTAGCGCCAGCTGCTCCTGTAGCAGGAGAATAGATGGCTCCCAGCCAAAGAGTGCCAGGACTGCCGCAATGTGGGCATCAGATAGGGGGCGAGTGAATAAGTCCACATAAGCCTTGAGCGCGTCGTCCCCAATGGTCTCCCCTTCGTTGGCCAGGCATAGCTTGCGGATGATGACTTGCTGCTGCTTTGACGCAGCCGAGCCCTTGCCAGGACCCCTCGCGAGCCTCACGCTCCTCCTCGGCGTCATGTCCAAGTTTCTTTTCCTCTTTAATTCTACAGTTCTTTGAGTGTCATCATGTCAATTCCATAGATATATCTTTTGAAATATATATGTTGGGACAACTTTACTAGAAAAATATGTTAGATATTCACTGCACTTGGAGTTCTGTATCTTTACAACATCCATCCATTGTAAATTTGTAACTGGTGAGCATAGAAGAATTAATGTTGATATGCTCCGTGAGTTGTTTTTCACACAACCCATTTACACTTATGCAACACATGATGTATTATTTGGAGGGATAATTGTCGTTGCTTACTAGATATCAAACCCTACATGTGGTATGTTATTCTTTGAATCCATGCCCATTCTACTAGTGATCCATATAATGCAATCTCTTCAATGTGGATACTAAAGTTTGCCTGATGACTTCTACGAATATGTTGTTCCATCACATAGAAATAATGTCTTAGTATGTTATCTTGATGTATACATGTCATGTAAGTGATTGACGTTTGTGTATCCCTTCATGGTCAATCATTGTCTCTTTCTCAAGAGTAACACAAGGCTTCTGGTTTCCTAGAGACGTGAGAGGCTTGAGATGCAGTACTTAAACAATAAAGCCGAGAAGGGAAATGCACATTTTGCTAATTCAAAAATATATGTCCTTTTATGGCGAGCTAAAAGTGTGACCAGTTATTTGATCATGCATACATTTAGAATTGTAGAAAGATTTTTTAATAGGTTTGATCGCTTCAATGGAGCGCGATCTAGTCCTATGTTAGGAAGGCATCAAGAGGGGGGGGGGTAATCTGAGTCGGACGGAGCTCCTGAGATTTTAATTCCAAATGCCCTTTCTCCATGTTGGTCTGAGAGGAACGACGCTCCTTGGATCCGACCCTAGAACTCCCTAGTGGAATAGCAGGGAGAGAGGTGGAGTCCATAGCCTTCCATGAACCAACCCCTCTCATCCTTCCACCTTGGCGGGCTTTTCTTCTAGGCCCTTTAGAGCCCTTCGTGGGCTTCTTTACGACCTTCCTCCTCTTTGACTTAATCACCTTATCATACTTTCCTTGTTGACTTCTAGATCATAACAATTAAAAAAGGCTTATATTTTGGTGCCTTGATAATTGAATTTGAGTGATCTCAGCCTCGACTAGTGAGGCCCTCGGGTAATTGTTATTTATTTCTACAACATGGGCTAAGAAAAACATTGAGACAATGTTACCTTAAGTTTGGGGAGAGGGGGAGGGGGGGTTAAGTTCACTACCTCATATAGATGAAAGTTCATTGACTAAACCAAGAGTTTTCTATCTTCCAATAATGACATAAAGGATCTTGGTGGTGATGTCTCATGCATTAATTGTATGGAGATTTGTCGGGACATATGTCCAGAAGGTGTATGTCATATTATGATGACATACATCAACATCGTACAAAAGAAACATTATGCTATAGTATCCTGGCTCACCTGTTATTGAAAGTTCAAGGCAATAAAGTTAGACATTTCAGTGTCCAAGGAACCAAATTTAAACTGATAAATAATCCTTATGCTTTAGTTGTCAAAAGCACATTATGTATTCAAGTATGAATGTGCCCTTATTTATGATTGTGATACTTGAAAAATGTGCATCTAATCCAGAAGCGGACCACTGAAAAGACACTATCAAACTTTGTTGTACATGCCAGGCAATAAAGATTACATGCTCACATGTAAGGAGCCTGATAACCCCATAATCATGGGCCAGTTGGACATTGTTTTGGTGAGGTGTGTCGATATTAAGAATTCATTCTTGTTGCATCCCCACCCTCGTACGAGGAGCTTTAGCTTGGAAAAGCTCCTAAAGGAAAATCATGGCATCATTAGTGATGCAAACAATGTTGGAGGATGTTAAGAGGCTATACATAGAGCAGGTTGTATGTCCAAGAAATTATTCTCAACATCGAAGTGGAGATAACATCTCTAAACCACATACCACAGTCATGAACACACGCCCCCCTATGCGAGTAATGACAAGTTAACTGTTGTTGCCAAAATCATTAACATTATGTCTCATGGTAAAAATGAGTTCATGATCAAACATATGATGTTTACTTTATGAAGTTTCGCGGTTCCGCTTACTAAATGTGTACTACCCATTCTCTTATCATTATGTTGAGTCATGAGTCTAGACTGCCTTTCAATCCTGGAAATGTGGACCACTATATAAACCACTTCCCATAAAGTATTGTGCTTTCCATCGCGAGATAAAATGATGTACTATAAGTACCGGCTCAGTGGCATAGTCATTTTAACACTTTACCTTGGTGTATTATTTCTATTGAGAGTGGGCTTATGATGCTTGTTAACCTTATAATTAGGGAGATACTATTGATATTGATCTCCTGGTGCAACAAACCGAGAGATAATAGGCAGATACAAAATCTCTCTCCCCTCCCTAACGCCTGTTCTTTGATTGGAGGCAGCCATAACAACATCTAGTTTAGGTCCCTAGCCCCTTAACACTATTCACACATATATAAGGAGGAGTTTGCACAACTTTGCATGGTAACGTATGGGCTAACCCCCCAAACTCCTAACTATTGATCCTCAAAAGAAGTACTGAAGGGCAAAGTACCACCGCCGGCCACCACGAAGTTTGTGCAGGCGGCGTCCTTCACATCTACGTCGGCCTGCTGCACATCCGCAACACCACCATGACCATGAGATTGCTACACATCCAAGATGATAATTGGAACGTTGCTTCTTGTCCTAACCTTTATTGGTCGGGCTCAGCAGTGACGAACTTGCGTCGTTACCTTGTTGAAGGCATTGTCTATGTGCTGTTGTGATGGTCTTCATTGGCTGGTCATGGCAACTAGGATGAAAATCTGGCCATCTTCGATCGGACGTGGCGACGATGGTGCATGGACGTTTATCCTTTCTTGAAGGCATTGCTGTGGAAGAAGTTGACTTAGTCATAGGTATCAATCTTATATTTTGTAACGGTTCGGCCCACTACAAAAAAAAGACACATCCGTGACATTATGGCCCGAACAAAAACTTTTTCTCTCATAGTTGTGACACTTCTATGACAATAATTGTGACAAAAACACATATCATCATAGATGTGGTGGGCTCCTACTTCTATGACAAAAAATTATGACATAAAATGGGATTTTCGTCCTGGGTGGGCCAGAGACGCACACGCATGACATTCTTTGGGCCGTCCATGACGTAAAAAATCATGGTAGAAGTGAGGACGGGGAAATTTTCGGGGAGTTCCCGGTTATGGTGGGTGGTCGGGGCCGAGCGATGCAGTGTGGTTTGCGCGTTTCTCTCGTACGCGCGTGTGTGCGAGGCGTTTGCTAATTGAACCCGAGCGAGGCGTTCGCTTACTGAACCCGAGCGATCGCACTAGCCAGCTATGTACTGAAGACGAGCGATCGATCCCACTACGTACTGAAGCCGATCGATCGATCCCTTCTCTGCTAACTGAACCTGAGCGATTCCTTCGCTGCTAACTAAACCCGAGCAATTCCTTCGCTGCTAACTGAACCCGAGCCATCGATCGCTGCTGCATGCTGCTTACTGAAGCCGATCGATCGATGTGTTGCATCGAGCCCCCGTGTGTGAGATGTAGCCGGTTGGGTTGCCTCTCGATGAACAGTGCCCGTTGCTGCCGCACGCGCGATACACGTAGACACGAGTCAAGACGCATCGATCGAGCTCATTGGTTGGCTGTGGATGAACAGTTCCCCTTGCTGCCGCCTACTCGTACGCCCCACCCCAGCTGGTGGGGGTTGGATGAACAGGACCCCGCCCATGTAGGTGGTTGGCGCTGGATGAACTGGACCCCGAGGAGGCCGTGCCACGGTACGCCATACCCCAGCCGGTTGGGGGTGGATGAACCAAATCCCGTGGAGGCTGGATAAACAGTAGCTGATGGAGGCTGGATGAACAGGACCCCGTGGAGGCTGGATGAACAATAGTCGGTGGAGGCTGGAGGAAGTCGACGGTGGATGAACAGTAGCCCGTGGAGTCCCATTTTGCGGTACGCCACACCCCTCCCGATGAACAGGACCCTGTTTCGACCGTAGGCGCTCGAAGAGAAGTCCATTTCCTCCATTTTGCGGTACACCACACCCCTCCCGATCAACAGGACCCAGTTTCGACCGTAGGCAGTTGAACAGAAGTCCGTTTCATCAGTTTTGCGGTACGCCAGACCCCCAGTCGATGAACAGGACCCCGTTTGGACCGTAGGCGGTCGAAAGAAGGCCGTTTCCTCCGTTTTGCGGTACACCAGACCCCGAGTTGATGAACAGGACCCCGTTTCGGCTGTTCCGTCCAAGCCGGTTGGCTCCCGACGAATAGGAATCATTTCGACCGAGTCGGTTGCCTCCCGATGAACACGATGCTGTTTCCTCCGTTCCGACCCAGCCGGTTGGCTACCGATGAACAGGAGGTCGTTGCTGCGTACCCCCTCCATCGCCTCTCCATGTACACGAGCCCTGGTCGTACGTATGCGTGAGTACGCGTTCGAGACCCCGCCCATATGTACGTACGTGCCCGTATTTCTTGCAGCATGGCTATACGTACGTGTACACGATTTAGACGGGGCTGCCTGAAGTGCTACGTCGGGGGCTCTACTACGACACGTGCCGCTCCTTACACGCCCACGGTTCATCGTTGCAGAGAGACCGATTGACCAGTATGTACGTACACGTTCGCGACTAGACAGACAACGCTACATACGCTTCGACCGGGTGGGTCCCAGCTGTCAGGGAGGATAAGGAGGCACTTCCTTGTGTGCGAAGATATAGCGGGTGCCCGTATTTCTTCCAGCATGGCTGTACGTACGTGTACATGATTTAGACGGGGCTGCCTGAAGTGCTACGCCGGGGGCTCTACTACGACACGTGCCGCTCCTTACACGCCCACGGTTCATCGTTGCAGAGAGACCGATTGACCAGTATGTACGTACACGTTCGCGACCAGACAGACAACGCTACATACGCTTCGACCGGGTGGGTCCCAGCTATCAGGGAGGATAAGGAGGCACTTCCTTGTGTGCGAAGATATAGCGGGTGGGTCTCAGCTATCAGGGGGATGGATAATATTTTTCCCGCATAATAAGGAGGCACTTCCTTGCTTGCGAAGATGTAGCTGGTGGGTCCAACTGTCAGCCTCACCGCGTGCAGTCCTCTTCCGATGGATGTTGTTCATTGACCATGTTGACTATGCCGCGCCAAGAGTACCAAGGCGGTGGACGATGGCGAGGCATAGGAAGGGAACGACATGGAGCCGGGGAAGACGCGGCAGTGGATGCCCACGCGGAGGGGAGTATGAGGGTTGACTGGTTCGGCTGCGGTGTGAGGCCGCCATCGCCGGAGAATAACATGGGATGTGGGTGCGTAGAGGGAAGGCCTGGCCAGTGGTGGGAGTAGGGTGGGGCGGTGAGGCCTGCGCGGCAGCACAGCCGGCCATGGGAGGCAGGAGCAGGTGGTCCCGCCGGCGCTGGTTTGGGCGGCTGGAGCAAGAAGATCAGAGATTGAAGAAGCTGCACGGTCGTTGGATGAACATCCAACGGTCACTGCTGCTAGAATCGTTTGTTAACTAAGTTGACACAGGCATGCATACGCGTCAACTTAGTAGGCCCACAAGTCAGCCTCCAAATCTGGTGGGTCCCAGTTGTCATGGGGACGAATCATTTTTTTCGCGTAATAAGGAGGAACTTCCTTCCGTGCGAAGATATAGCTGGTGGGTCCCAGCTGTTAGGGGTAGGAATCATTTATTTTTCGCGTAATAAGGAGGTACTTCCTTGCGTCCGAAGATGTAGCTGGTGGGTCCCGGATGTCAGGGGGAGGAGTCATTTTTTTGCGCGTAATAATGAGGCACTTCATTGCGTGCAAAGATGTAGCTGGTGAGTCCCAGCTGTCAGGGGGAGGAAACTTTTTTTCTGCGTAATAAGGAGGCACTTTCCTTGCGTGCGACCATGGACCTCGTGTGTGGCACCCCGGCTCAGAGCAACCACTTTACCTTGCATTGCCAGCCCAGAGATCAAGTCCTCTGGCAACACACAACAACTTGGTACAGAAAATAACCGCTTTATTGATCTCTAGTGGATACATAGGTTCAAATATTACAAGATAAGCGAGGCCAAGTGGCACCCACGGTGCGGCTGCACTTATGTACATTATTTAGTAGACATCTAAGTGGCCTCGACGATAAAGGAAACTACTACGCGGAAGCGGAATGATGATGTAGCGGAACTCCACTCCACAGGGACACTGCCGGGACACGGCCTAGACTGCAACGTGCTCTTGCACGGCTTCTCCTGCATCTGGCATGATAAGCCAGGTGAGTACTTTGAATGTACTCGCAAGCTCACAGCAAACAAAGCAAACACGACAAACAATAACAAGGCATTTAACAAGTTTAATGCATGAACATGAACAAGATACTATCATTCATGAAATGCACGAGGAATGTTGCCGTGGTCCCTTGGACCAACTTACCATCTCGGGGTTACCTCGTAACCACCGTCAATATCTTACCATCGTGATCCTCACTTGATCACAGCAATACCAACCATAATGATTCCCACACGATCACCAACTTCTGCATGTGCCATCTTGTTGTTCTTAGTGTGCAGGTTTATTATTTCTGTTGACCCACGGTGTGACCTACTACAAACTGTGTCCATATCCGAGGGCGCGGCTATCGATAGATTATACACTCTGTAGAGGTTAGTACACTGTACCCACACCACAGAACTCATGGCCTCGTGCTCCCATTCGGTTGGACCAAAGACATTCCGACGAAACCAATCTATTGCATGACACTCTCCCGGCCACTCCGACAAACTCCCCTTTGGGCTATGTCATGGGTGGTCCTGATGTCAACTTGTGACATCCGCCACCTTTGTGGTTGCCACCGTCATGGCCAAAACAAAGCAAGTCGTCCCAAACGGGGACATCGGTACTCTAAAACTCGGGCACACAAGATTATGGCTGCCTACCGGGCCAGGGTAGCGCAAGCGCATAACCTTCCCTAGTAGGAGGCACCGGCGAGAGGCATGACAATAGACCGAATTAGGGCCTCCTCATCCAGGCAAGTGTGGTTGCACTGGTAAGCTCGATTCGGTGGCACCATGACTCGATCAACAGTTTGTTCAAGTTGAATTAACATCAAGATTAACTTGAAAGAAAAATGATTCGAGTCATAGTATGCAATGAGGTGCACGGGTCATGATCATATGAAAATGAGCAACGAATGCATCATGCTACCATGAGGGTATATGGCATGATTTCTACTGCACACTTTAGCAAGGTAACATATTCTCTACTGCATAATAACCATATGACATGTAACAACTATAATGCAATAGGTTATATATAGCCAATCATTTTAATAGTGAAGCATATGATGAATTTTAATTCAAATAAACCATTGTCATTGAAATGCCATCCTTGCATATGAATGTTGTGGCTTGCCTTGGTTCAGAGGAGTGTCACAATACTCCTGGTCTTCTCCAACACAACTAGGACTTTCTGAAAATAATTTAAATGCAAAAAGAAAATGTCACATAAATCATTTTAATGTACCAGAAATTCCCAACAGCAAGGAAAATTCTCAATTTTGGCATACAGAAACTTTAGCTCAAGACAAAACAGTAGTAAAAAGTTTCAACTCATTTGGACTTATAGAATAGAAACTAGAGCTGGTCAAAGTTAGGGTCAAAATCTGGATTTAAATGAATTTAAACAAATTTCCAGAGGAGGCCACGTCGAAGACGTATTTTCAGAATACGCCTCCACTAGAAAACGTTTCGGCCGGAGAGAGAGAGAGAGAGAGAGGCTGACAGTGGGGTCCCACTGTTAGGTTTGAGGGAGAGAGAGAAGAACAGAGGAGGTGGCGTTGTTGCCGGTGGTTCTTGATACGTCTCCAACGTATCTATAATTTATGAAGTATTCATGCCATGTTTATAACAATTTTATATGGTTTTGGTATGATTTGATTAGAACTAACCCGGACTGACGCTGTTTTCAGCAGAACTACCGTGGTGTTGTTTTTTGTGCAGAAATAAAAGTTCTCGGAATTGGATGAAACTTTTTGACGATTTTTTTGGACCAAAAGAGACCCCCGAAGCTTCGTGGAAGGACGAGAAGCCTCACGAGGTGCTCACAAGGCACCATGGCGCGGCCTGGGGGGGGGGGTCGTGCCGTGCTGCCTTATGGGGCCCTCGTAACTCCGTTTTGCGTGATTCCAACGCTGAAAAATCCTATAAATAGAGAAACCCCCAGAAATAAACCTAGAACTTCGACGCCGCCGCATGCCTCTGTACCAAGAAATACCATCTGGAGCCCTATTCTGGCACCCTGCCGGAGGGGGGAATCATCACCGGAGGCCATCTTCATCATCACGGCGGTCTCCATGACGAGGAGGGAGTAGTTCACCCTCGGGGCTGAGGGTATGTACTAGTAGCTATGTGTTTGATTTCTCTCTCCCTTGTTCTTGATTTGGCACGATCTTGATGTACCGCGAGCTTTGTTAATATAGTTGGATCATATGGTGTTTTTTCCCTCTCTATCTTGTTGTGATGAATTGAGTCTTTCCGTTTGAGGTTTCGCTATTGTCGGATTGAATATTTCATATTTGAGAACACTTGATGTATGTCTTGCATGTGGATACCTGTGGTGACAAAGGGGTATTCTATTGAGTCACTTGATGTATGTTTTGGTAATCAACTCACGGATTCCCGTGACCTTGGGGAGTCTAGGCATATGGGTTGGTACACGTTTTCATCTTCTTTTCTCCGATAGAAACTTTGGGGTACTCTTTGAAGTTCTTTGTGTGGATTGAATATTATGAATCTGAAGTTGTTTGGTGCATATCGAATAATCAACTCGCGGATACTTGTGGTGACATTGGAGTATCTAGGTGACATTAGAGTTGGTTGATGCGTATCATATGGTGTTATTTTAGTACGAACTCTATGGCTGTTTGTGACACTTATAGGGATGGCTCAATAGATTGATCGGAAAGGATAACTTTGAGGTGGTTGCGTACCCTACAACAATTTCTTTCTTATGTTCTCCGCTAATAGGAACTTTGGAGTGATTCTTTGTCGCACGTTGAGGGATTGTGATATGATCCAATTATGTTAAGCATTGTGGAGAGATTGCATTAGTGAAAGTATGAACCCTAGGCCTTGTTTCTAAGCATTGGAATGCCGTTTGTGCTCACTTTTGTTACTTGCTACCTTGCTGTTTTTATATTTCAGATTAAAAAAACCTATATCTACTATCCATACTACACTTGTATCACCATCTCTTCGCCGAACTAGTGCATCTATACAATTTACCATTGTATTGGGTGTGTTGGGGACACAAGAGACTTCTTGTATTTGATTGCAGGTTTGTTTGAGAGAGACCATCTTCATCCTACGCCTCCCACGGATTGATAAACCTTAGGTCATCCACTTGAGGGAAATTTGCTATTGTCCTACCAAACTCTGCACTTGGAGGCCCAACAAAGTCTACAAGAATAAAGTTGCATAGTAGACGTCAAGCTCTTTTCTGGCGCCTTTGCTGGGGAGGTGAGTGCTTGAAGGTATATCTTTAGATCTTGCAATTGAATCTTTTAGTTTCTTGTTTTATCACTAGTTTGGTTTTATAAAAGAAAACTACAAAAAAATGGAATTGACGTTGCCTCAAATGCTTTATCTCTATAATGTCTTTCCTGAAAATAAGGATTCCGATAATTGTGCTCAATTGTTAGAGGAAGAATTTAATGAAATGTTTAATGTGAGTTCCTTGAATGATGAACATGATTCCAATGTTGTTAGTATGAAATTCTATGAATATCCATGATGCTAATGATATGCAAAGCGATAAGCTTGGGGATGCTATGTTTGATGAAGATGATATTTTTAGTCCCCCAAGTTTTGATGAGAAAATTTATTATGATGATAGCATGCCTCCTATTTATGATGATTATATTGATGAAAGTGGGTTTGGAAGAATGTCAACTCTAGGTACTACTGATCCCACTATTTTGGAGGGTGTTGAATCTTATTGCAGTATTGATAAAAGTGGATTTGGAGAGGTCACAACTTTATTTAATGATGATTCAACTATTTTGGAAGAGATTTCAATTGATTATGACAACAAAGTTGCTATATATGATGATTATTGTGATGACATGTATGTTATAAAGAATAATGATAACTATGAAACTTGTCATCATGATTTTAATTTTCAATTGGATTATGCCAATCAAGTATCTCATGATAGTTATTTTGTTGAGTTTGCTCCCACTATTATGAATGAGAAGAAAATTGCTTATGTGGAGAGTAATAAAATTTCTATGCTTGTGGATCATGAAAATAATGCTTTATGTGATATTTATATTGTTGAATTCATTCATGATGCTACCGAAAATTATTATGAGAGAGGAACATATGCTTTTAGGAGTTGCAATAATATCAAGTTTCCTCTCTATGTGTTGAAAGTTTTGAAGTCATGCTTGTTTTGCCTTCCTATGCTACTTGATTCTTGGTCCCACAAATTGTTTGCTCACAAAATCCCTATGCATAGGAAGTGGGTTAGGCTTAAATGTGCTAGTCATATGCTTCATGATGCTCCCATTGTGTTTCAATTCTTTACTTTTATGTGAGCATCATTGAAATCATCATGCCTAGCTAAAAAGGCACTAAAGAAAAGTGCTTGTTGGGAGACAACCCAATACTTATACCTTCTGTTTTTGTGTGTTCACATGATTAATCTACTGTAGTAATCATGTTTTATATGTTTTCTTTCAATAATGTGCCAAGTAAAGCCTTTGGGATAGTGTGGATGCTTGTTGATTTGATTCTGTGCAAAAATAGAAAATTTTGCGTTCAGTGCTGGAATTTCTATTCTGTACTGGAGCGTAAGAAAATTCTGAAATTTTTACAGAGTATTGGGTTACAAATTGTTTACGTTTTCCTAATTTTTCAGAGTTTTTGGAGGTACACAAGTATGGTTTTTAAATCTCTCACTACATACTGTTCTGTTTTTGAAAGATTCTGTTTTCGGTGCATAGTTTGCTTGTTTTAGTGTTTCCATAGCTTATATTGAGTAATATAAATTGTGGAAATGATGGAATACAGTAGGAATTATGTGGTAACAATTATTAATCTTGTCTTGACAGTACCTAAGTGGATGATTTATTTTTATCATACTAACCTATCTCACAAGTTCCGTTAAGTTTTGTGTGATTGAAGTTTTCAAGTTTTGTGTGAGATATCGATATGTGGAGAATAAGGAGTGGCAAGGCCCTAAGATTGGGGATGCTCAAGGCACCCCAAGGTAATATTCAAAGAAGACTCAAGCGTATAAGCTTGGGGATGCCCCGGAAGGCATCCCCTCTTTCGTCTTCAACATTATCGGTAACCTTACTTGGAGCTATATTTTTATTCGTCACATAATATGAGTTTTGCTTGGAGCATCATTTTCTTTTGTTGGTATTTTCTTGTTGTTATCAATAATCATGTTTTGTATCTTTTATTTCAATAAAATGCCAATGATAGCCTTTACCATGCTCAGTTTGCAAGTTTATGTGTTGCTGTTTGAAAACAGAAAGTTTTCTCTTATGTCCAGAATATTCCAGAATAGTAAGGACATGATAAAAATCTGAAATTTTTACAAAGTAAGCATGAATGAGTTATCTATCACGTGGTAATTTTTCAGAATTTTTGGAGTTAGGGAACTATGAATTCTTATTCACCCTTTATAGACTATTCTGTTTAGACAGATTTCGGTTATCGTTGCATTGTTTGCATATGTTGCTTGTTTAATGTTTGCATATGCAGAGGCATTTAGTATACAATGTTTAATTATAATTTTTGTGATTTGTTACCGTAAATAATGTTAAGGTTTTGAGTTGATTTATACTAACTTATCTCACGAGTTCTTGTTGAGTTTTGTGTGGATGAAGTTTTTAAGATTTAGGAGAAGCCATGATATGAGAGCAATTAAGGAGACACGACAGCTCAAGCTTGGGGATGCCCAAGGAACCCCAAGATAACATTCCAAGAAGTCTTAAGCAACTAAGCTTGGGGATGCCCCGGTGGGCATCCCACCTTTCTTCATCAACACCTATCGGTTAGCCTAAGTTTTTACTTGTTCACATGATATGTGCTATTCTTGGAGTGTCCTTTTATTTTCATTTTGTTTGCTGTTTGAGTAAAATTTTCAAGATCTGAAATCTTTATTTTGAGAGAGTCTTCACATAGCTACTTAATTATTTGACCACTCTTTGGTCTTCACTTATATCTTTTGGAGTAGTTTTCCATTCACTCTTGTGCTTCACTTATATACTACGAGTGAATTATTGAAATGAATTGAATATCATAAAGTTGAAATTATATATGATTCATATGCTTGTCCCATGGGGAGTAGTGACTTCACATAAAAGAAGTATAAGTGGTAAGAAATTTTGAAAGTTAGCAAACACAGCATTGGTTACTTGAACAATTCATGAAAGAATATTGAAGGAAGAGAGATTTCACATATAAATATACTATATTGGACATATTCTATGATTGTGAGCCCCCATTAATTATTTTCAACCTTGATCAAGTAGTTGATGTTGGACAAGGAAGACAACGTAATGGGTTATGTTTGCTTCTATTCACATAGAAGTTATATTGTTTTGGAGCCTCTAACATGTGGTGGTTGCCCCCTATCTTTTGCTAGCCAAAAATCCGCACTAAGTAGAAATACTTCTTGTGCATCCAAAACCCTTGAACCCAGTTTCATGTCATGGGTGTCCACTATATCTACCTATGGATTGAATAAGATCCTTCAAGTAAGTTGTCATCGGTGCAAAGCAATAAAAATTGCTCCTAAATATGTATGAAATTTTATTGTATGGGAAAATAAGCTTTGTACGAACTTGTGATGGTAAAGAATAAAAGCGACAGACTGCATAATAAAGGTTTCTATCACAAGTGGCAATATAAAGTGACGTTCCTTTGCATTAAGAGCTTGCACATCCAAAAATAAAAAGCGCATGACAACCTCTGCTTCCCTCTGTGAAGGGCCTTTCTTTTACTTTATGTATTTACTTTTATGCAAGAGTCAATATTGTTCTTCTCTATTCCGTTTTTATTTTCTCTCCTGGCAAGCATCATGTGGTGGGGATTGATCCAGGCATATATATCCCGTTGAATATAGGTGATCATGAGCTATTATTGTTGACATTATCCGTGAGATAAATAAGTTGGAGGCAAAACATTAAGCCCCTATCTTCCTATGTGTTTGACTGAAACGATTTGTTCTAAAAATATGCTTTGAGTGTCAGCAATCATGGAAGACTATATGATAGTTGAGTATGTGGAATTTGTTAAATCAAAGCTCTTACATAGACCCTTCCTGAAAATAAGATGAATTGCAATTGTTTGATGACTGAAAACATAGTTTGTTAGTTTTCAAGAAAGTTTATGGTCTATACTTTAACATGTGAATAGCTTGCTACTTGATCATGAGATGTTTTATGAGATGAGCTACTGTTTATGATATATAATTATGCTAGAAAAAGTGTATGGAATTATCATTTATCAAACTAATGCACTATGCTAGCATTCACACTTCATAAATTATTTCTTTTATCATTTACCTACTCGAGGACGAGCAGGAATTAAGCTTGGGGATGCTGATACGTCTCCAACGTATCTATAATTTATGAAGTATTCATGCCATGTTTATAACAATTTTATATGGTTTTGGTATGATTTGATTAGAACTAACCCGGACTGACGCTGTTTTCAGCAGAACTACTGTGGTGTTGTTTTTTGTGCAAAAATAAAAGTTCTCGGAATTGGACGAAACTTTTTGACGATTTTTTCGACCAAAATAGACCCCTGAAGCTTCGTCGAAGGACGAGAAGCCTCACGAGGTGCTCACAAGGCACCACGACGTGGCCTGGGGGGTGGGTCGCGCCGTGCTACCTTGTGGGGCCCTCGTAACTCCGTTTTGCGTGATTCCAACACTGAAAAGTCCTATAAATAGAGAAACCCCTAGAAATAAACCTAGAACTTCAATGCCGCCGCCGCACGTCTTTGTACCGAAGAAATACCATCTGGAGCCCTGTTCTGGCACCCTGCCAGAGGGGGGAATCATCACCGGAGGCCATCTTCATCATCCCGGCGGTCTCCATGACGAGGACGGAGTAGTTCACCCTCGAGGTTGAGGGTATGTACTAGTAGCTATGTGTTTGATCTCTCTCTCTCTCTCTCTCTCTCTCTCTCTCTTTCTCTCTCTCGTGTTCTTGATTTGGCACAATCTTGATGTACCGCGAGCTTTGTTAATATAGTTGGATCATATGGTGTTTCTTCCCTCTCTATCTTGTTGTGATGAATTGAGTCTTTCCCTTTGAGGTTTCGCTATTGTCGGATTGAATATTTCATATTTGAGAACACTTGATGTATGTCTTGCATGTGGATACCCATGGTGACAATGGGGTATTCTATTGAGTCACTTGATGTATGTTTTGGTAATCAACTCGCGGATTCCCATGACCTTGGGGAGTCTAGGCATATGGGTTGGTACACGTTTTCATCTTCTTTTCTCTGATAGAAACTTTGGGGTACTCTTTGAATTTCTTTGTGTGGATTGAATATTATGAATCTGAAGTTGTTTGATGCATATCAAATAATCAACTCGTGGATACTTGTGGTGACATTGGAGTATCTAGGTGACATTAGAGTTGGTTGATGCGTATCATATGGTGTTATTTTAGTACGAACTCTAGGGCTGTTTGTGACACTTATAGGGATGGCTCAATAGATTGATCGGAAAGGATAACTTTGAGGTGGTTTCGTACCCTACAACACTTTCTTTCTTATGTTCTCCGCAAATAGGAACTTTGGAGTGATTCTTTGGCGCACGTTGAGGGATTGTTATATGATCCAATATGTTAAGCATTGTGGAGAGATTGCACTAGTGAAAGTATGAACCCTTGGCCTTGTTTCTAAGCATTGCAATACCGTTTGTGCTCACTTTTGTTACTTGCTACCTTGCTGTTTTTATATTTTCAGATTACAAAAACCTATATCTACTATCCATACTGCACTTGTATCGCCATCTCTTCGCCGATCTAGTGCACCTATACAATTTACCATTGTATTGGGTGTGTTGGGGACACAAGAGACTTCTTGTATTTGATTGGAGGGTTGTTTGAGAGAGACCATCTTCGTCCTACGCCTCCCACGGATTGATAAACCTTAGGTCATCCACTTGAGGGAAATTTGCTACTGTCCTACAAAACTCTGCACTTGGAGGCCAGACAAAGTCTACAAGAATAAAGTTGCATAGTAGACATCAGTTCTCCGGCGAGGAGACCACGGCTGCCGCCGGCGATGGTCGGGATGGGTCCAGCACGTCACGGCGAACACGTACGTACCCGTGGTGATGGCTGAGGTGGCCAGACGGCGGCTCGGGCTTCTTCTCCAGAGACGGTGGCGGCGGAGCTCGTTGGATGCGAGGATTCCGGTGACGATCCGATGAACCAACAGCACCGGCGTACTCAGGAGACCACTAAGAGCTCGGCGGAAGCAGTGAACGAAGACGGGGATGACCGGAGCGAGTGGATGGCCGAGGTGGATCCGCGGCCATCTCCGGTGAGGTTCGGTGGCAGGAGGCCCTCCTGGCCTTGCCGCAGTAGCTAGGAACTCGATTTGTTGCCAGGGAAGTTGATTGCGATGGTTGGAATGGCTCGGGGAGGGTTCTATTTATAGGCGGAGGGGTGGCCGTGTATTGGACTCCGCCCGAGAGGAGCTGCCAGCGCACTGGGAGGGAGAGGAGCTCGGGCGAGTCGTGGAGAGGAAGTAGAGGAGCCCAGCGACGCTGTGCATGCACGCGGTCACTGTGCGGCACACTAAGTGGGGCAGGTGGCGCATGCGCGCGCACTGTTCCGCTCGGTAGCAGCTCGGTCGCTTCCGACGTGCTGCCTGCCGGCGTTGGGGAGGAACAGGGCGCAGCCAGGTGGAAGTGCGGGAGGCTGCGGAGAGGCGGGGACATGCTGCGGTGACACGAGGAGGCGAAATGGGTAGCAGAGGGCCCCGATGCACAGAGCGCGGCGAGTGCACGCTGAACACCTCGCGCCCGCGTGGTCACCACGTGCTCTGGCATACGCGGTGCTTTAGGAGGAGGCAGTCCGTGTCTGGTCTGAAGTCCCTTCAACACGGTGCCGAAATGTGCGCTTGTTATGCCACCTAGCTCAATGGACACGACGTGAGCAAGCTGCAAAGTTTCCGGACAGAAACTTGGGAAGAATGCTGGGTGCAAACAGTTGGGAGCTAGAGGCTGAAACTTGGGAGTTAAGCATCTCCTAGGAAGGTAGTCATGTGGTAAAAATTTCAGCTCGAACAGATCAAGGAAAAATATACTTGCTTCACAAAGTGCCATTTCTGACCAGAAGCAAAAATATTTTCCCTAGCTGAAAATTTCCAAATGACTATGGAATATTTTTGCATGGGGAGGTGAGGCATTATCCACAGAATATTTGGGAATTTTCTGAGCAATAAAAATGAGGGTTGCTTCATAACTTAATGAGAAAACAGTCATTTTCAGGAGGAAAATGAATATAATGCCATTAAAGAAAATTATCACATGGCATTATGGTGAGAGGGATGAGGTCTAGGGAGGGCTTAAGGATGATAGAACCCACTTGGAAGCAAATCCAAAATAATTTCCAAGTGGTAAGTCCAAAAGAATTGACTGAAAAACCAAATGCAGATGCAAATATTCAATAAATTCCCAATAAAAGAAAGAGGCAAAAACCAGGGTGTTACAAACGTCCCCCGTTAGTATGAATCTCGTCCTCGAGATTCGGTTGCTCGGGAAACAAATATGGATATGTAGTCCTTAAATAATCTTCCCTTTCCCAGGTGGCCTCATCCTCGGTGTGATGCTCCCATTACACTTTATAGAATTTTATAGCTTTGCTGCGGGTAACTCTGTCCATCTCATCCAAGATTCTCAAGGGTTTCTCTTCATATGTTAAATCTTTGGCGAACTCTATTTCTGCCATATCCGTCTGTTTTGCGGGTGGTGCGATACATTTCCGTAGCTGAGACACGTGAAAGACATCATGAACCTCGGATAGCTCTGGAGGTAATTCTAACTGATAAGCCACTTTACCAACTCTGGTCATGACTGGAAACGGACCGATGTATCTTGGTGCGAGCTTTCCCCGAGTATGAAACCTTTTGACTCCTTTCATGGGGGTAACTCAGAGATATGCATATTCACCTGGTTCAAAACTGATCTGCCTATGCTTTGAGTCATAGTAGCTCTTTTGACGAGATTTTGCTACTTGCAGTCTGTCCTGAATTTCACTAACTTGTTTTTCTGCTTCCATCATCAAATCAGTCCCAAAGATTCGGCTGTCACCCGTCTGAGACCAGTTGAGCAGGGTGCGACATTTACGTCCGTATAGAGCCTCAAAGGGTGACATCTTGAGACTAGTTTGATAGCCGTTGTTGTAGGAAAACTCAACGTATGGCAGGCTGTCCTCCCATTTGGGTCCATGAGCAAGAGCGCATGCCTGAAGCATGTCTTCCAAGATTTGATTAACCTGTTATGTCTGTCCATCGGTCTGAGGGTGATAAGCGGTGCTATGTTTCAAAGTGGTTCCCAGGGCTTGGTGGAGACGTAGCCAGAACGCCGAGGTAAACAAAGATCCTCGGTCTGAAGTGATTGTCCTGGGTACCCCATGCAGACTGACAATCCTGGATATGTAGAGTTGAGCGAGTTGGTCTGCACGGTAGGTTGTCCTTATTGGAATAAAGTGAACCACCTTTGTAAGCATGTCGACCATAACCCATATAGCGTTATTTCCTCATGGTGTCTTTGGCAATCCCACGATGAAGTCCATGCAAATATCATCCCATTTCCATTGCGGAACTGGTAAGGGTTGAAGTAGACCGGCGGGTTTCTGATGTTCAGCCTTCACCTTATTGCATATATCGCAACAGGTGACGTAATAGGCGATATCTTTCTTCATACCTCCCCACCAGAATGTTTGCTTCAAATCTTGATATATTTTAGTGCCTCAGGGATGAATAGAATTTGCAGACTCATGAGCTTCCTTCAGAATCTGCTGCTTTAATTCCCCAAGGTCAGGTACATAGACTCGATTTCGAAATCGGAGGGTACCTTTATCATCAATGTTGAAATCTGGTGTCTTCCCTTCTTGTAGTTGGGCCATTACCTTGAGTAACATTGGGTCACCCGGTTGAGCCTTACGGATTTCATCTTCCAGAGTAGGGGTGACTTCCAAGGTAACCGAGCATGTTGCATCATAAATGATCATATTGAGCTGAGCTATTTCTTCTCGAAGTGCTGGGTGCAAAAGCTCGATTAATGAGTTTGCTGTGGCCGGTTTGCGACTAAGAGCATCGGCGACCACATTAGCTTTTCCTGGATGGTAGTTAATACCAAGGTCATAGTCTTTGACCAATTCAAGCCATCTTCTTTGTCGGAGATTTAAGTCCGGTTGAGTAAATATATACTTGAGGCTTTTGTGGTCGGTGTAGATTTGACATCGTTTTCCAATAATGTAATGCCTCCAAATTTTTAAGGCACGAACCACAGCTGCCATTTCCAAGTCATGTGTAGGATAGTTCTCCTCATGTGGCTGTAGCTGTCTAGATGCATAGGCCACGACCTTTCCATCTTGCATAAGCACACACCCAATGCCACGCCTGGATGTGTCGCAATAGATGTCGAAACTCCGGTAGATGTATGGTAGAGTCAATACTGGAGCGGTGGTCAACCGAGTCTTCAGCTCATTGAAACGGTTCTCACATGCTTCTGTCCATATGAACTTCTGATTCTTCTTGAGCAATTCCGTCATTGGCTTGGCAATCTTTGAGAAACCTTCAATGAAACGGCGGTAATGTCCTGCCAAACCCAAGAAACTCTTGATTTCTGACACTGAAACGGGTGTCTTCCAATTTAACACTTCTGTGACTTTGCTTTGGTCCATGGCCACTCCTTGAGCGGAAAGAGTATGCCCAAGGAATCCCACTTCTTTAAGCCAAAATTCACATTTGCTGAACTTGGCGTAGAGTTGATGAGCTCGTGATCGCTCTAATACTGCTCGGAGATGCTGCTTGTGCTCTTCTTCACCTTTGGAATATATAAGGATATCATCAATGAATACCACCAAAAACTTCTCCAAAAAGTCCATGAACACCTTGTTCATCATGTGCATGAAGAATGCAGGAGCGTTGGTCAGTCCAAATGACATGACCGTATATTCATACAACCCATATCATGTAGTGAACGCTGTCTTGGGGATATCTTCTTTTTTGATTTTCAGCTGGTGATACCCGGTTCGCAAATCAAGCTTGGAGAACACTTGAGCTCCACTAAGTTGATCAAACAAATCATTGATCCTGGGAAGTGGGTATTTATTCTTGATATTGACATCATTGAGAGCGTGGTAGTCAACACACATCCGGAGACTGCCATCCTTCTTGCCCACAAATATGGCAGACGCACCCCAAGGAGACGAGCTGGGGCGAATATACCCTTTTTGAAGCATCTCATCCAATTGCTTCTTCAATTCCACTAATTCGGATGAAGGCATTCGATAATATTTCTTGTAAATCAGTGCTGACCCGGGCACAAGCTCAATTGAAAACTCAAGCTCTCGATCGGGTGGCATGCCTGGCAATTCCTCCGGAAACACATCTGGGAATTCACAGACCACTAGGATTAAATTCATATCTGTAGCAATCACTACATAAACCATCCCATTCTTTGGCATGGCTCTACTGGCAAAGAACCGAGCTGGCTGGCATGAAGGATTTATTAGCATGACTTCTCTTGTTGCGCAGTTGATGCAAACCTGGTGTTTTGTCAACCAATCCATCCCCAAAATAACATCCAATTTTGGAGATTCAATGGATACCAGGGATGCGGGGAAGATAATTCCATTGATTGATATTTCCAATCCTCGGCATACAATATTTGTCCTGAGCATGGATCCAGGGGATTGTACCACCATAACTTTGTCCAAAAGAGTATAGGAAAGTTGATGCTGGGCAACAAAACTCCGCGAAATAAAAGAATGGGAAGCCCCGGAATCGAATAAAATTGTTGCAGGTATGTTATTAATAGGAAACATACCAATGACCACATTGGGAGCTTCGTGAGCTTCTTCGGCGGAGATATGATGAACTTGCCCTTGAATATACTTCCGGTTGGGGAATTGTCCCACATAATTGACTTGAGGCTTCAGGTTGGTTGGCAGCTTTCCGTTCTTGGGACACTGCCTAGCGTAATGCCCAGTTTGTCCACATGAGTAACATGCATTGTTACGCTAACAGACTTCCTTTACTGGTTTTGTAACCACAGTCTTGAACTGATTTTCAGTCTTGGTGTTCCCCTGCTGCCAGGTTGGCTTAAACTCGAACTATGGCTGCTGCCAAGTACGAACCTTCTGAAAAACTTGTCCTTCCTTCTTGGGTTCAAACTTGTGTTTGCGGTCCTCATATACTGGCTTATGATCATTAACAAGCTTGTGTTCCCTTTCGGCAATGAGTGCCTTGTTTACCAAAGTTTGGAAGTCGGGGAAATCCAGCATACTGAGTGCACATCGGAGGGTATGGTTAAGCCCTCCGAGGAACCGATCTATCTTCCGCTCTTCGGTGGCTATATCATGTGTGGAATAACGGGCCAAGTGATTAAACTTGTTTAAATACTCACTTACAGTCGAGTTCCCTTGAGTAAGGGCGAGGAATTCTCGCTGCTTGACCTTCATGATACCGGCGGGAATATGATACTTGCGGAATTTATCTTTGAATTTATCCCAAGTAATCTCATCTTCAGCAGGCCACATAATTTTAGTGTTGTCCCACCATATAGCAGCTGGTCCTTCCAAATAATGAGTGGCGAAAGGGACCTTATCAGCATCTTTAGTGCGAGCAATTTCTAGTTTCTTTTCAACGGTCCTCAACCAGTCATCGGCTTCCATCGGATCTACTACTTGACTGAAGCTTGGCGGTTTGGTCCTCTGAAAATCTGACAATTTAGAATGGTTACCATTATGATTATTCTGCCCAACCAAAGTCTGCATGCTTCTCAGAAATTCCATCAGATCTTGGTTTCTCTTCTCCTCAAACATTCGCATAATCTGCTCTGTTGTGGGTGCTTGAGGTGGAGGAGGAGGTGGCTGATATGGTTCTGGGGAATGTCCTGCTTGCCTGGCGGATCGACGAACTGGGGTATCGTCGCCACCATGACAGCTGCTGCCACACCTTGTTATCCTATATATATGTTTCCCAATATGAAGCATTGAGATGAGTAACATCCATAAGGGAAGAAAAATGAGGAGGTGAAGCAACAAACCCCAAAAAGAAAGCAAGGAAAAAAATCACTACGAAGCAAATGACACATAATTATACATAACATCATCCATCATACTACATCATGGATATTACTACATGCACATACATCAGCATCATAATAGTCTACTCGTGGCTGCAAGCATCACACTGGCAAGCTGAAGGTCTTGCTGGTGTCTCCTCGGACTCTGACTCGGACTTTGAGCTGATAATGTTAACGGAAACCTTCGGGGCGAAGGAAACACGACGACGCTGGCGGGATGGCTCTCCCTCAGAGTCGGGTGGAGGGTGGCTCCGCAACATAGGAGCAGCTGGGGTAGCGAGAAGTATAGCCCACTAGGCTGGGACTCATGAGGAGTCACCGTAGAGGTATCCGAGTTACTCTGAGAAAGCACAGGCGTCACGGGGGTAGGTGGAGGTAGAGTAACTGGAGGAACGAGTGGTGCATAAGAAAGTGAAGGTGGAGCAAACGCAGACCGAGCGGCACCTAGTGCATCTTGAGTGCGGTTCAGCTCCTGGGCTAAGCTGACGATCAGAAGATATCTAGCCGTTATGTAACGAGACAGGTGGCTGGCTGAACGGTCACACTCCGGATCAATGATAGGAAAGCGGACTCGTCTTGTGTCAAACAGGGATGGGTAGAAGTAGAAACCTGGGTGTATCTACATCTGGATCTCGTTGTACCGCAAGTCAGTGAGAGCCTCGAACACTGCAAACTGGATCGCCTGGTCAGGTGTAGAAGTTATCCCACCCTTGGAGGAGCGGGTGTAGGTGCCCACCAAGGTACTGTTGTGCATGATGACCTCCGCGTGATACTCATACACACCGTCTGCAAGTTGTTCTCGATACACCTGGTACACGGGGTCGTCACCGTCGGGGTAGAGTCGGCGCCACACATTGTGAAGCAGATGCGGAAAGGTGGAAGGTGCCGGCTCAGGCTGATACGGATAGGGAACTGGTGCCATCTACACTCACAATACTAGCTGATCAGCATCAAAAGTAAACTATATGCATGCAATGCAACACCCAAATGCAGAGGCATACTCAAATCAACACAAAGACTTAAATCTACCATTTTGTAACGCGTCGACTATCTAGGTCATCCTACAGTCAGCGCGGCTCTGATACCAAGCGTTGTGGCACCTCGGCTCAGAGCAACCGGTTTACCTTGCATTGCCAGCCCAGAGACCAAGTCTTCTGGCAACACACAACAACTTGGTATAGAAAATAACCGCTTTATTGATCTCTAGCGGATACATAGGTTCAAATATTACAAGATAAGCGAGGCCAAGCGGCACCCACGGTGCGGCTGCACTTATGTACATTATTTAGTAGACATCTCAGGGGCCTCGACGATAAAGGAAACTACTACGCGGCAGCGGAACGATGATGTAGCGGAACTCCACTCCACAGGGACACTGCTGGGACACGGCCTAGACCGCAACGTACTCTTGCACGGCTTCTCCTGCATCTGGCATGATAAGCATGGTGAGTACTTTGAATGTACTCGCAAGCTCACAGCAAACAAAGCAAAATACGACAAACAATAACAAGGCATTTAACAAGTTTAATGCATGAACATGAACAAGATACAATCATTCATGAAGTGCACGTGGAATGTTGCCGTGGTCCCTTGGACCAACTTACCATCTCAGGGTTACCTCGTAACCACCGTCAATATCTTACCATCGTTATCCTCACTTGATCACAACAATACCAACCATAGTGATTCCCACACGATCACCAACTTCTGCATGTGCCATCTTGTTGTTCTTAGTGTGCAGGTTTATTATTTCTGTTAACCCACGGTGTGACCTACTACGAACTGTGTCCATATCCGAGGACACGGCTATCGATAGATTATACACTCTGCAAAGGTTAGTACACTGTACCCACACCACGGAACTCGTGGCCTCGTGCTCCCATTCGGGTGGACCAAAGACATTTCGACAAAACCAATCTATTGCATGACACTCTCCCGGTCACTCCGACAAACTCCCCTTTGGGCTATGTCATGGGTGGCCCCGATGTCAACTTGTGACATCCACCACCTTTGTGGCTACCACCGTCGTGGCCAAAACAAAGCAAGTCATCCCAAACGGGGACATCGGTACCGTAAAACTCGGGCACACAAGATTATGGCTGCCTACCGGGCCAGGGTAGCGCAAGTGCATAACCTTCCCTAGTAGGATGCACCGGCCAGAGGCATGACAATAGAATGAATTAGGGCCTCCCAATCCAGGCAAGTGTGGTTGCACTGGTGGGCTCGATTCGGTGGCACCATGACTCGATCAACAGTTTGTTCAAGTTGATTTAACATCGGGTTTAACTTGAAAGAAAAATGATTCGAGTCATAGTATGCAATGAGGTGCACGGGTCATGATCATATGAAAATGAGTAACGAATGCATCATGCTACCATGAGGGTATATGACATGATCTCTATTGCACACTTTAGCAAGGTAACATATTTTCTACTGCATAATAACCATATGACATGTAACAACTATAATTCAATAGGTTATATATAGCCAATCATTTTAATAGTGAAGCATATGATAAATTTTAATTCAAATAAACCATTGTCATTGAAATGCCATCCTTGCATATGAATGTTGTGGCTTGCCTTGGTTCAGAGAAGTGTCACAATACTCCTGGTCTTCTCCAACACAACTAGGACTTTCTAAAAATAATTTAAATACAAAAAGGAAATGTCACATAAAGCATTTTAATGCACCAGAAATTCCCAACAGCAAGGAAAATTCTGAATTTTGGCATACAAAAACTTTAGCTCAAGACAAAACAGTAGCAAAAAGTGTCAACTCATTTGGACTTATAGAATAGAAACTAGAGCTGGTCAAAGTTAGGGTCAAAATCTGGATTTAAATGAATTTAAACAAATTTCTAGAGGAGGCCACGTCGAAGACGTATTTTCAGAATACGCCTCCACTAGAAAATGTTTCGGCGGGAGAGAGAGAGGCTGATAGTGGGGTCCCACTGTCAGGTTTGAGGGAGAGAGAGAAGAACAGAGGAGGCGGCGCTGTCGCCGGTGGTTCTCCGGCGAGGAGACCACGGCTGTCGCCGGCGATGGTCGGGATGGGTCCAGCACGTCACGGCGAACACGTACGTACCCGTGGCGACGGCTGAGGTGGACGGACGGTGGCTCGGGCTTCTTCTCCAGAGACGGTGGCGGCGGAGCTCGTTGGATGCGGCGATTCCGACGACGATCTGATGAACCAACAGCACCGGCATACTCAGGAGAACACCACGAGCTCGACGGAAGTAGTGAACGAAGACGGGGATGACCGGAGCGAGTGGATGGCCGAGGTGGATCCGTGGCCAACTTCGGTGAGGTTCGGCGGCAGGAGGCCCTCCCGGCCTTGCCGCACTAGCTAGGAACTCGATTTGTGGCCAGGGAAGTTGATTGCGATGGTTGGAATGGCTCAGGGAGGGTTCTATTTATAGGCGGAGGGGTGGCCGTGTACTGGACTCCACCCGAGAGGAGCTACCGGTGCACTGGGAGGGAGAGGAGCTCGGGCGAGTCATGGAGAGGAAGTAGAGGAGCTCAGCGACGCTATGCATGCATGCGGTCACAGTGCGGCGCACTAAGTGGGGCAGGCGGCTCATGCGCGCGCACTGTTTCGCCCGGTAGCGCCTCGGCCGCTTCTGGCGTGCTGCCTGCCGGTGTCGGGGAGGAATAGGGCGAGGCCAGGTGGAAGTGTGGGAGGATGCGGAGAGGCGGGGACATGCTGCGGTGGCACGAGAAGGCAAAATGGGCGGCGGCAGAGGGCCCGATGCACAGAGCGCGGCGAGTGCACGCTGAACACCGCGCGCCCGCATGGTCACCGCTTGCTCTAGCATACGCAGTGCTTTAGGAGGAGGCAGACCGTGTCTGGTGTGAAGTGCCTTCAACGCGGTGCCGAAATGTGCGCTTGTTATGCCACCTAGCTCAATGGACACGACGTGAGCAAGCTGCAAAGTTTCTGGACAGAAACGTGGGAAGAATGCTGGAAGCAAACGGCTAGGAGCTAGAGGCTGAAACTTGGGAGTTAAGCATCTCCTAGGAAGTTCGTCATGTGGTAAAAATTTCAGCTCCAACAGATCAAGGAAAAATATACTTGCTTCACAAAGTGCCATTTTTTACCAGAAGCAAAAATATTTTCCCTAGCTGAAAATTTCCAAATGACTATGGAATATTTTCGCATGGGGAGGTGAGGCATGATCCACAGAATATTCAGGAATTTTCTTGGAATTTTCTGAGCAATAAAAATGATGGTTGCTTTATAGCTTAATGAGAAAACAGTCATTTTCAGGAGGAAAATGAATATAATGCCATTAAAGAAAATTATCCCATGGCATTATGGTGAGAAGGATGAGGTCTAGGGAGGGTTTAAGGATGATACAACCCACTTGGAAGAAAATCAAAATTAATTTCCAAGTGGTAAGTCCAAAAGAATTGACTGAAAAACACAAATGCAAATGCAAATATTCAATAAATTCCCAATAAAAGACAGAGGCAAAAACCAGGGTGTTACATCATGGGTCGCAGCTGTCAGCCTCTCCACATACAGTCGTCTTCCGATGACTCTGATTTGTTGACCATGATGAACACGCCGCACCAAGAGCACCAAGGCGGTGGACGACGGCGAGGCCCCACCGCCCTAGACGGGAATGACCCGGAGATGGGGAAGACGCGGCAGTTGAGTCGCAAACGGAGATGAGTGCAAGACTTGACTGGTTCGGGTGCGGGGTAGGGCTACACTCGGCGGAGAATAACAGGAGGTGCGGAGGAGTGGAGGGATGGCCTGGCCGTCGGTGGGGTAGCGTTTCGCAGCGAGGCGTGCGAAGCAACGCTGCTGGACGCCGGAGGCTGGAGCAGGCGGTCCCGCCAGCGCTAGAGGAAGAAGATGAGAGATTGAAGAAGAATGCTAGCTATTGGATGTACATCCAACAGATAAGGCTGTCAAAAACTTTTTTTGACTAAGTTGACAACGCCTTGTGTAGGCTTCGACCTATTGGTCCACATGTCAGCCAGTGCATTTGGTGGGCTGGGTGAAACAATAATGTATAGTCTATGCAGCCCATTTATATATTTTGTTAGCATTTACAGCCTATTTGTATTATTTTTCAAAATACATGGTTTTGCTGGGCTGGGTGAAAATATCATTTTGGGCAGGTCGGAGAAATGTTATAAAAACATAAACCTGTGCTGGGCATTTTATTATAAAACTACATAATTTGCGGAGCATAAACACGTGGTTGCATGATAAGAGATTTCAAAAACAGGAATTCATAGTATGTGATCATGTTTTATTATACAATTCTCATTTAAGATTTTTTTGCAGGAAAACTTCTCTCTAAATGGGAAGGACCGTATATCGTCGAAGAAGTTTATCGCTCTAGAGCCATCAAAATCAACAACTCCGAAGGCAATAATCCGAGAGTGGTGAATGCACAAAGAATTAAGCATTATATCTCAGGTACTCCTATTAATGTTGAAACTAATATTATTCAGACAATGACACCGGAGGAACACATCAAAGAGTCCTATCGGAACGCTCCATAACCCTGAAAAGGGGTAGGTATGTGATATGGTAAGTAAACCGACTCCAAAAATTCCATAAAAATTATTTCTGTTCGTTTTGGAATATTAGAAAAAGGGACAATTGCATTTTTGCCCCTAGTTGGAACCTACCCATGGGGTTTGCCCTTACTTTTCGACTCTGCTCAGTTTTGCCCTTAGATTTGCCCCCGAGGTCGCCTGAATGCCCTTTGACCGTTTGACCAATACTTTGAAAATTCATAACAAATTCATATGAACTCTGAAAAATGCAAATAAGATATCAAAATGTTCAGATAAACATTACCTTTATGTGCATGTCATTTGCATTCAGGACAAAAGTACCGTTTAAACTACGCAAGGTTATTAATGTTAATAACATTATTAAAAATAAAAAGGTATAAAGAATAATTTTTCATGAATAAAAATTACATGCAAATGTTGGTGATGTTTTCTGAACATCCTGATATCCTATTTGCATTTTTGTAAGTTCATATCAACTTGTTATGAATGTTCAAACGACTTTGACCATTATTTTGAAACTTCAGAACAAGTTGATATGAACTCAGAAAAATGCAAATAAGATGTCAGAATGTTCAGAAAACATCACCTACATTTGCATGCAATTTTTATTCATGAAAAAGTATTGTTTATACCTTTTTATTTTTAATAATGTTTATACAACTAATAACCTCGGGTAGTTTAAATAGTACTTTTGTCCTGAATGCAAATGACATGCACATAAAGGTAATGTTTATCTGAACATTTTGATATCTTATTTGCATTTTTCTGAGTTCATATGAATTTGTTATGAATTTTCAAAGTATTGGTCAAACAGTCAAAGGGCATTTGGGCGACCTCGGAGACAAATCTAAGGGCAAAACTGAGCAGAGTCGAAAAGTAAGGGCAAACCCCGTGGGTAGGTTGCAACTAGGGGCAAAAATGCATTTGTCCCTTAGAAAAATTACAAAAATAAGAAACAGCCGAGGGGACCCACGAGTCGCCCACAAGGCAATAGGGCGCGACCCCCCCTGGGGCGCGCCGTGATGCCTTGTGGGCCCCTCGTGTGCCCTCCCGACTCCGTTTTCCTCTCGTATGCTTGATTTGCAAGATAAAAATTCTTTATATATACTCACGGGTGTTTTGACCACCGCATCGCAAGTTTCTCCTCTGTTCTTGTTTCGTGCTATTTTCTGTCAGATTTTCAAGGCCGAGCCTCATGTCTTCCGCTTCCTCCAACAACGTGGGAGACGGCGCTTGGTTGTTACAGATGGAACTCAAGAGAAAGGAGGAGGAAGAGGTTACCATGGAAGAAGATGATGGAGATTCGCTGGAGGTTCACCCTCCGGCTTCCGAGAGGGGTACCCTTGGCGACATCTCCACAACTCCAAATCCTCATCAAGCTATGAGAAGCACTACAAGCCATGGGAGTCCAGAGGTAAAAGATGGGCTTCCTCCTAGGAGACCTTTACACAGGTTACAACGGAACAACTTTCATAATTTGGTCCACAATTATGGGGTTGAAAACACTCCTCGTATGCACATACCTTCCAATTGGGATATTTCCCGTCCAAGTGAGAATGATGCAGGGAAGGGCTCATGGTGGCCGGAAAATAAACATATTATGGTTGAAGTGCAAAAGAATGCGACTGCGATTCAGCAGTTGCTTCGGGAGGTCCAGAGTTTGAAGGATATCTTACTAAATATTTTGAAGGACAAGCCTATCACCTCATCACCACCATCACCGAAGAAGGATACTTGAGTACATGGGTATGGGCACCACCGTTGGCTTGTGCCAAGCTTGGGGGAGGTGCCTCGGTATCGTATCACCATCACTTTTATCATCATTATCTATCTTAGTTCGATCATTAGTTATTTCTTGATTTAGAAGAATAAATTTTTAGTATGATCTAGTTTTGAGTGCTTGATTTGTGGTCTATCTATCTATGTAATCATGTGTGGAAGTTATATAATAAAGTAGTTTGAGTTGAGTGTTTTGCTTTTCTTGATCCAACCTTGGAAATAAAATAAAAAGAATAAAAAGTAAGATCATATGCTAATCCCATGGGGAGTGATGACTTCACATAAAAGAAGTATAATTGATAAAACTTGTTGGAATTTGACAAACATAGTATTGGTCATTCTTGCAATTCATGAAAAAGTAATAAAGAAAGAGAAGTCTCACATATAAATATACTATCTTGGACATCTTTTATGATTGTGAGCCCCCATTAAATATTCTATGTCAATTAGTCGATGTTGGACAAGGAAGACAACGTAATGAGTTATGTTTGCTTATATTCACATAGAAGTTACATTGTTTTGAATCCTCCAACATGTGGTGCTTGCCCCCTACCTTTTGCTAGCCAAAATTCTGTACTAAGTAGAGATACTACTTGTGCATCCAAAAACCCTTAAACCGAGTTTCATGCCATGAGAGTGCACCATATCTACCTATGGATTGAATAAGATCCTTCAAGTAAGTTTTCATCGGTGCAAAAGCAATAAAAATTGCTCCTAAATATGTATGAACTTTTATTGTAAGGGAAAATAAGCTTTGTACGATCTTGTGATGGTGGAGAAATAAAAGCGACAGACTGCATAATAAAGGTCGCTATCACAAGGGGCAATATAAAGTGACATTCCTTTGCATTAAGAGTTTGCACATCCAAAAACAAAAAGCGCATGACAACCTCTGCTTACCTCTGCGAAGGGCCTATCTTTTACTTTATGTATTTACTTTTATGCAAGAGTTAATAGTGTTCTCCTCTATTCCATTTTTGTTTTTCTCTGTTGGCAAGCATCATGAGGTGGGGATAGATCCAGGCATATATATCCAGTTGGATGTAGGTGATCATGAGTTATTATTGTTGACATTACCCATGAGGTAAATACGTTGGGAGGCGAAATTATAAGCCCCTATCTTTTTATGTGTCAGACTGAAACTTTTGCTCCATAAGTATGTCGTGAGTGTCAGCAATCATAGAAGACTAAATGATAGTTGAGTATGTGAACTTGCTAAACAAAGCTCTTACATAGACTCTTTCTGATAATATGATGAATTGCAATTGCTTCAGTGACTGAGATCACAGTTTGTTAGTTTTCAATACAGTTTATGGTTCATACTTTAACTTGTGAATGAATTGTTACTTTTTCATGAGAAGTTTTATGATGCTATATTTCTGTTATAATAAAGATCATGATGCCTTCATGTACTTTTTTATTTTTATCGACACCTCTCTCTCTAAACATGTGGGCATGATTATCGATTTCGGCTTTCGCTTGAGGACAAGCGAGGTCTAAGCTTGGGGGAGTTGATACGTACAATTTGCAAGATTTATTTGATCATTATTATTTCACTTTATGATGTAACTATTATGACTTTATGATGTAACTCTTATGACTTTCTCTCTTAATTTGCAAGATTTATATGAAGAGGGAGAATACCAGCAGCTGTAATTCTGGACCTGAAATAGCTACATCTGAAATACCTATCCTACGGAGCTCCAATTGACTTGAAATTTCATGGAGATTTTTTATTGAATATATAAAAAATACTGGAGAAAAGAGATACTGGAGGGGACCCACCAGTTTACCACAAGGCAACAGGGCGCGGCCCCGCCTGGACGTGCCCTGATGCCTTGTGGGGCCCTTGGCTAGCCTCTGCCCCCTCCTTCTGCTATATAAGGTCTTTTGCCCTAAAAATATTATAGAGAAGACTTTCGGGATGAAGTGCCGCCGTCTCGAGGCGGAACCTGGGCAGGAGCTATTTTGCTCTCTGGCGAAGCGATTCCGTTGGGGACACTTCCCTCCGGGAGGAGGAAATCGAAGCCATCGACATCACCAACGATCCTCTCATCGTGGGAGGACCAATCTTCATCAACATCTTCACCAGCACCATCTCATGTCAAACCCTAGTTCATCTCTTGTATTAAATCTTTGTCTCAAAACCTCAGATTGGTACCTGTGGGTTGCTAGTAGTGTTGATTACATCTTGTAGTTGATGCTAGTTGGTTTATTTGGTGGAAGATTATATGTTCAGATCCTTAATGATATTCAATACCCCTCTGATCTTGAACATGAATATGATTTGTGAGTAGTTACTTTTGTTCTTGAGGACATGGGAGAAGTATTGTCATAAGTAATCATGTGAATTTGGTATTCATTCGATATTTTGATGATATGTATGTTGTTACTTCCTTTAGTGGTGTCGTGTGAACGTCGACTACATGACACTTTACCATCTTTGGGCCTAAGGGAAGGCATTGTGGAGTAGTAATTAGATGATGGGTTGCTAGAGTGACGAAAGCTTAAACCCTAGTTTATGAGCTATTCCGTAAGGGGCTGATTTGGATCCATATGTTTCATGCTATGGTTAGATTTATCTTAATTCTTCTTTCGTAGTTGCAGATGCTTGCGAGAGGGGGAATCATAAGTAGGAGGCTTGTTCAAGTAAGAACAGCACCCAAGCACCGGTCCACCCACATATCAAATTATCAAAATAGCGAACGTGAATCAAACAAACATGATGAAAGTGACTAGATGAAATTCCCATGTGCCCTCGAGAACGCTTTGCTTATTATAAGAGATCGTTCCGGCTTGTCCTTTGCTATAAAAAGGATTGGGCCGCCTTGCTGCACTTTATAATACTTGTTACTTTTTACTTGTTACGAATTATCTTGCTACCGAAACTATCTGGTACCTACAATTTCAGTGCTTGCAGAGAATACCATGCTAAAAACTGCTTATCATTTCCTTCTGCTCCTCGTTGGGTTCGACACTCTTACTTATCGAAAGGACTACGATTGATCCCCTATACTTGTGTGTTATCAAGACTCTTTTCTGGTGCCATTGCCGGGGAGTGAAGCGCCTTTAGTGAGTGGAATTTGGTAAGGAAACATTTATATTACGTGCTGAAATTTACTGTCACTTGTCACTATGGAAAGTAATCCTTTGAGGGGCTTGTTCGGGGTATCTTCACCTCGACCGGAAGCATTGAGAGTTTCCCCTCAACCTACTGAACCTACTAAAACTATTTATTATGAAATTCCTTCGGGTATGATAGAGAAACTGCTAGCTAATCCTTATACAGGAGATGGAACGGTGCACCCTGATATGCACTTGATATATGTGGATGAAATTTGTGGATTGTTTAAGCTTGCAGGTCTATCCGGAGATGGAGTGAAGAAGAAAATATTCCCTTTATCTTTGGAGGGAAAGGCATTGACATGGTATAGGCTATGTGATGATACTGAAACATGGGATTGGAACCGGTTGAAGCTGGAATTTCACCAGAAATTTTATCCTATGCATTTGGTTCATCGTGATCGGAATTGTATATATAATTTTTGGCCTCATGAAGGAGAAAGTATCACTCAAGCTTTGGGGAGGCTTAAGTATATGTTGCATACATGCCCCAATCATGAGATCTCAAGAGAAATAATTATTCAAAACTTTTATGCTCGGCGTTCTCATAATGATCAATCCATGCTCGATACTTCTTCTAATGGTTCCTTTATGAAGAGGACTATTGAATTCAGATGCGATCTTCTGGAAAGAATTAAACGTAACTCTGAAGATTGGGAAATCGACAAAGGTAATGTGTCAGGTATAAATCTTGAGTTTGATTGTGTTAAATCTTTTATGGAAGCTGATGCTTTTCATAAGTTTAGTACTAAATATGGACTTGACTCTGAGATAGTAGCTACCTTTTGTGAATCTTTTGCTACTCATGTTGATCTCCCTAAGGAAAAATATCATCCACCTATTGAATTAAATGAAGAACCTGTTAGTGTTAAAGAAGAAACAATTGTTTACAATGTTGATCCAGTTGTGCCCACTGCTTATATTGAAAAACCTCCTTTCCCTGTTAGGATTAAGGAACATGCTAAAGCTTCAACTGTGGTTAACAAAAGTAATATAAGAACACCTAGACCTTCTAAACAAATTAAATTTGAACCTAATATTGCAATGGTTAAAGATCTTTTGGTTCATGATATTAATGGGCATGTTATATATTTCTGTGATGAGGCTGCTAGAATTGCTAAACCTATTAGAAATGAACGAGATATGTTAGACAAGAACAAGCCCGTGGTTGGCATGCCTGTTGTTTCTGTTAAGATTGGAGATCATTGCTATCATGGTTTATGTGATATGGGTGCTAGTGTGAGTGCTATTCCATTTTCTTTATATCAAGAAGTAATGAATGATATTGCACCTGTTGAGATTGAAGATATTGATGTTACTATTAAGCTTGCGAATAGAGAAACTATTACACCACTTGGGATTGTTAGAGATGTTGAAGTCTTGTGTGGTAAGATCAAATACCCTACTGATTTCTTAGTACTTGGTTCACAACAAGATAATTTTTGTCCCATTATATTCGATAGACCTTTCTTGAATACCGTTAATGCTGAAATTGATTGTGTTAAAGAGAAGGTTCGAGTTAAGTTTGGTGATATATCTCATGAATTTAATTTCTCTAAGTTTCATAGACAACTTCATGATAAAGATTTACCCAATAAAGATGAAATTATAGGACTTGCTTCTATTGTTGTGTCTCCTACTGATTCTTTAGAAAAATATTTGCTAGACCATGAAAATGATATGCATATGAATGAAAGAAATGAAATAGATGAGTTGTTCTTTAAGCAAGCACATATCCTTAAATATAATTTGCCTGTTGAAACTTTAGGAGATCCTCCTCCACCAAAGGGTGATCCTGTGTTTGAATTAAAGCAATTACCCGATACGCTTAAATATGCTTATCTTGATGAAAAGAAGATATATCCTATTATTATTAGTGCTAACCTTTCAGAGCATGAGGAAAAGTGATTACTTAAAACTCTGAAGAAACACCGTGCCACTATTGGATATACTCTCGATGATCTTAAGGGCATTAGTCCCACTTTATGTCAGCATAATATTCATATGGAGCCAGACGCTAAACCCGTTGTTGATCATCAAAGAAGGTTGAATCCTAAAATGAAGGATGTGGTAAGAACTGAAATATTAAAGCTCCTGGAGGCAGGTATAATTTATCCCTAAGAAAGGAGGAATTACAGTTGTTCCTAATGATAAAAATGAACTTATAACACAAAGAATTGTAACTGGTTATAGGATGGTAATTGATTTCAGAAAATTAAATAAAGCTACTAGGAAAGAGCATTACCCCTTGCCTTTTATTGATCAAATGTTAGAAAGATTATCTAAGAATACATGATAACCCACAAGTATAGGGGATCAATTGTAGCTTTTTCGATAAATAAGAGTGTCAAACCCAATGAGGAGCTAAAGGTAGAATTAATATTCCCTTCAAGTTCTATCGACCACCGATAGAACTCTACGCGCACTTAACGTTCGCTTTACCTAGAAGAAGTATGAAACTATTTTGTACGTGATAGGATAGGTTTGCAAGAATAAAACTAGAAGTACTTCGCGAGAATAAAACTACGAGTAATTTGCAAGATAATAAAAGTTAGTTGTTTAGTAGAAAGCTTTTGTAACACAAGAGAATGATTTGTCCCTAGGCAATCGATAACTAGACCGGTAATCATTGTTGCAATTTTATATGAGGGAGAGGCATGAGCTAACATACTTTCCGTACTTGGACCATATGCACTTATGATTGGAACTCTAGCAAGCATCCGCAACTACCAAAGATCATTAAGGTAAAACCCAACCATAGCATTAAGTATCAAGTCCTCTTTACTCCCATACGCAATAACCCCCTTACTCGGGTGTAAGCTTCTATCACTCTAGCCGCCCACCATAAGAGAATTATGAATGTATTGCAAACCCTATAGCGGGAATCCCCCACGTGTGCGCGGTACGGAAGGCACCATAGGACAGCACCAACATAAAACATACAACTCAAACCAATCATGATCATCAATCAACCCATTGGACAAAACGAATCTACTCAAACATCATAGGATGGCCACAAATCATTGGATAATAATATGTAGCATTAAGCACCATGTTTAAGTAGGGAATTACAGCGGGAAAAGAGAGGTTACAATGTTGCATAGAGGGGGAGAGAGTTGGTGTTGACGGTGGCGAAGTTGTTAGTGTAGATCGCCGTCACGATGTTTCCCCCGGCGGCGCTCCGGCGCCACCGAAAGAGAGGGGGGGAGAGCCCCCCTCCTTCTTCTTCTTCCTTGGCCTCCCCCCTAGATGGGAGGAGAGTTTCCCCTCTGGTCCATGGCTGCCATGGCGGCGGAGGGGTAGGAGCCCCTCCTAGATTGGATCTCTCTCCCTGTTTTCTTCTGTTTCGCGTTTCTGTTTTCTGGCCTTTCACCGTTTCTTAAATTCCCGGAGATCCGTAACTCCGATTGCGCTGAAATTTTAACACGATTTTTTTCCGGATATTAGCTTCCTTGCGCCCGAAGAAGAGCCCCAACCGACTTACGGTGTGCCCATGAGGCACCACTGTGCGCCGGGGGGGGGCACCCTGGTGGTTTGTGGAGGCTGTGGGCCTCCGTTTGCGTTGATTCCACCTCCCAAAAATCACATATATTCCAAAATAATTCTCTGTAAAATTTTATTGCATTTGGACTTCGTTTGATATGGATTTTCTGCGAAACATAAAACAAGCAGAAAACAAGAACTGGCACTGGGCACTGGATCAATATGTTAGTCCCAAAAATAATATAAAATGTTGCCAAAAATATGTGAAAGTTGTAGAATATTGGCATGAAACAATCAAAAATTATAGATACGACGGAGACGTGTCAGCATCCCCAAGCTTAATTCCTGCTCGAGCTCGAGTAGGTAAATGATAAAAAAGATAATTTTTGATGTGGAATGCTACCTAGCATAATCTTGATCATATAGTTTAATCATGCCATGAATATTAAGACACAAGTGATTCAAAGCAATAGTCTATAATTTGATATAAAGACATCAATACTCAAGCATACTAACAAACAATCATGTCTTTCAAAATGTCAACGCTAAAGAAAGTTATCCCTAGCCCATTATGCTTAGTCATTGATCCATTCATGAAACACACTCAACATTAACTACACCCAATGTACAAGTATGACAATAGTGCTCTCCAGTTGGTGCTTTATAAGAGAAGATGGAGACTCAATAAAAATAAAAATGCATAAAAGTAAAATAGATAGGCCCTTCGCAGAGGGAAGCAGAGATTTGCAGAGGTGCCAGAGCTCAAAGCTTAAATTACAGAGATAAAATTGTTTTGAGAGTCATGCTTTTCCTGTCAATGAAAACGACCGAGAATTCCCAATATTTTCCATGCTAGACACATCATAGGCGGTTCCCAAACAGAAAATAAAGTTTATTTCCATTCCACCATTCTTTCACAATCCATGGCTAGCCGTATCCATGGGTGCCCTCCATACCAACACTTTCCAAGGAATTTTGTTGTTATTAATTTTGATTTCGTTGTGGGACTGGGCATCTTTATTACCTACCACTCTCTCGTGCAATGACAAGTGAATAAACACTCATCGTGAGAATAACACACCTAGCATGGAAAATATTGGCCACCCCCTGCCACTTCATGAGCGGTACGGGCACACAAAACGGAAAATTATTTTGAAAAATTAGAGTTGGCACATGCAAATTTACTTGGGACGGCATGGAAATACCGCATATAGGTAGGTATGGTGGACTCATTTGGCACAACTTTAGGTTTAAGGAGTTGGATGCACAAGCAGCATTCCCGCTTAGTACAAATGAAGGCTAGCAAATAGATTTAGAAGCAACCAACCAGAAAACGAAAACGGTCATAAGCATGCATTGAGAATAACTAACACTGAATAATGCACCATAAGTAGGATATAACCTCGTTGCATAACTATTGAATTTACGTGCATGCATAGGGAATCACAAACCTTAACACCAATATTCTTACTAAATCACAATTACTCACTAGCATAACTCACATATTATCATCTCCATATCGCAAAACTATTGCAAGGAATCAAACATATCATATTCAGTGATCTACAAGGTTTATGTAGGATTTTATGACTAACCATGTGAATGACCAATTCCTGTTGACTCTCTAAATAGATATAAGTGAAGCAAGAGAGTTTAATTCTTTCTACAAAAGACCATGCTCTAATAAATATAAGTGAAGCAAAAGAGCATTCTACAAATAACAGTTTTCTATATGAAGAGAAACAGGCATCCAAACTTCAAATGATATAAGTGAAGCACATGAAGCATTCTATAAAGCCATACTCAAAAGATATAAGTGAAGTGCAAAGAGCATTCTATAAATCAACCAAGGACTATCTCATACCATCATGGTGAATAAAAGAAAAGGAAAAAATAAACACAAAAGACGCTCCAAGAATTTACGCATATCATGTGAAGAAAACAAAAACCGAGACATACCGATAATTGTTGAATAAAGATGGGATGCCTTCCGGGGCATCCCCAAGCTTAGACGCTTGAGTCTCCTTGAATATTTACTTGGGGTGCCTTGGTCATCCCCAAGCTTGAGCTCTTGCCTCTCCTCATTCTTCTCATATCAATACCTCCTCGATCTTTGAACACTTCATCCACACAAAACTTAACAAAACCTTCGTGAGATCCGTTAGTATAATAAAGCAAATCACTACTTTAAGTACTGTTACAAACCCATTCATATTTTATTTTTGTCGTGGGAAACGAACACCTATGGGATCAAGGAGATCCCTTTACGGTTCGGCAAGGGGAGAGGATTGCACAAAGAGCAGAACTAACGAACATCACACGGGGATTTACCCAGGTTCGGGCCGCACGGATGCGTAAAACCCTACTCCTGCTTTGATTGTATTATTGTGGATGTTCTTGGCCAAGTTCTGGGAGGTACAGTACTCGGTAGCTGAGCATGCAGAACGGACCCTCAGAAGTGCTATCCCCCCAAAAGTGCCCTCTTCCTCCTCTGTACGCCTCGGGCCTCCTTTTATATGAGTCAAAGGGGCTACCACAGTGGCGTACGAGATAAGGCATGAGGTGGAAAGTAGCTACAGTGTTATCATACCTAACCCTGACGGCTTAGGACAAGCTCATTAAATGCACCGTGAGGTGTCCATCGAGGTGTCCCTCAGCGTCTTGGGCTTGGAAAAGCTTTACAGGGGATGGGCAAAAGCAGCCATCCCATCAGCACCGCTTAAGCATCTCGTGGCCAGCATCGCACCACGTCACCATGAGGACAAGCCCTAAACGACAAGGCTGGCCGCTGCACTGGAGCGATAGCGCTACACTGTGCAGAGCCTTGCCGGGGCTGAATCCTTGCCGGGACCGAATCTTGCTGGGTGCGAGGCCTTGCCGGCAAGGGTCTTGCCGGGCCTCTGCAACCCTTTGGTCCTCTGTCTTTTGGTCTGACCATTGACTTGAACGTCTCCTTGGCATCTTAGTCTCGTGATTACTCCTTGCTATTCCGTGGCAAGGCTTGCCGCGGTACGGCTACAACTGCCCGTGCGCAAGTAAGGGGTACTAAAAATACCCATACTTTAGTACACCGACAGGAGCCCCCGGGCCTAGGCCATACACGGGTGCCAAGCCTGTTGGGCTAGGCCCAAAACAGTGCACGGGCATGCGTGGCAGGGAATAACTGCTCGCAATCATTATCTCTTTTACCACGCCCCTCCACTATGCGCATTAATCGCGCGAAGTGGGAGACGTGGGCGGAAACCCCGCTGCAAAAGCGGGCGGTAAAGAGCCTGCCTCGCGCCTTCCCCATAAAAAGGGAATCACAGAGGGCACTGCTCATTTACCCCCTCCACCTTTCCAATCTCAATCTCAGAGCCGTCGCCATCGTCTTCTTCCTCGCGCCCAAAGCAGAGCTTTTCTCCCTCCACCTGCCTCCACCGCGCTCTCGACGTCTTCAGCGCCCACCTCCATAGCCACCATGCCGCCCAAGCCGAGCAAGGGCAAGGCGGCGGAAGCGGCCGCCGCGGAGAGCAGGTTGGCGAAGATGCGGAAGGAACGCGCTGTCTTCCCCTCGACGCTTGATGCGGAGACCTTGAAGAAGAGGTACCAGTTCGCATGGGCGACTGAGACCACGGCGCATCCAGCCACCAGAGTGAGTGTAGCTTCTCGTAAGGCAGAGCCAGGAGATTATCCCTTCTTTGCCGATTACTTTTGGTGCGGCCTCTGTCCTCCGTACTCGGACTTCTTCGTAGACATCATGCTCACCTACGGCTTCCAGCTGCTAGATTTCACGCCGAATGCCGTGACTTGTATGTCCGTCTTCGCGCACCTTTGCGAGAATTTTGTCGGGGTCATCCCGAGCACTGCACTTTTCCGGCACTATTTCTACCCCCACATCCAAAAGGGCGACGCCCTCTCCGGCAGCATCACTTGGATTCCGAGGATGGCAACCAAGGAGACGTACCTAGAGGGGCTTTACCGCGAGAGATGGGATGAGTGGCGCGGCAAGTGGTGCTGGGTCTGGGAAAAGGAGCCCAAACCGTTCTGCGAGGTGCGGAAGCAGAAGGTGGTCCGCGGCAAGGATTGGAGCGCCGCGGACCCTGACGACAGCAAGCTCACCATCGCCATCACCAGGATACATCGCCTCAAGGCTGCCGGGTTGAAGGTGGAGATGATTGCTTCAGATTTCCTCCGCCGGCGCATCGCCCCACTGCAGAACAAGGGGCGCCCTGCCTGGGATTACATGAACGCTACCGACGTCATGAGGGTGCGGCCTGGGCTGGATAATGATCTGATAGCCATAGGGCACGCAACCCTCTGCCAACAGCTGTTCAAATCTGGAGCAGTGGGAGACTTGCCGGCAGGCGTCGTCCCACTATGCAACAACTCGTCGCTGACCTCCATCATCGCCATGATGCCGGTGCTCAATGCCCATAGCATCGACGAGAGATGGATCGAGCCGTCCGCGGAGCAGGCACTGGCGTTCTTCGACAACTTGATGGAGAAGGCCATCCGCGAGGAGAACCTTGTCCGCGCCACCACGGAGGAGGAGCTCGCCTACATCGCCAGCAGGGCGGAAGAGGTGAACCTTGCCGAAGAAGCCGGCAGCGCTGAGTCCAGCGAAGCGAGGAATTGCTGCGGGAAGATCTTGCCGGGCGAGATCAGGCTGCCGAGGAGCCGAGCGGAGCCGCTGCCGGGAGCTCTTCTGCCGGAGGCGCCGCCGAAGAGGAAGAAGAGGAGGAGGAAGAGCCCCCAGCTCTTCAACACAGGAAGAGGTGCGTCCTCCGGAAGAACGCCACTGGCGCTCCAACCCGCCAACCTTCCTCAAGCAGCGAGGCTTCCGGCAGAGGGGCGGCCGGCGAGGCCGCACCGCTACCTGCCGCTGCCAAGCGGCCCAGGACCACTCCTCCTCCTCCGTCAGGAACTGCGGCGGGGGTCGGCTTCGACCTCTCCGCCATCAGCTCCGAGGAAGAAGAAGAAGAGTAAGAGTCCCGCCACAGCTTTGATTCTTATCCTTCTAGTTTTGCTTGATTAACTTGCTCTGTTTTTGCCTCCTCAGGGATACGGAGACTCTGGCGCAGAGGATGGCGAAGAGGGCCAAGACCTCAACAAGCGTCGAGCCGCCGGCAAGCACATCGGGCGCGCCGGAAACGGTTCTCGTCAGCTCGGAGTCAAGCCCAGAACGCAACCCTCGATGCAGCCCTCGACGCAGCCCCCAGCGTGAGTCTTCTGCTCACTACCCACTGGCGCGTGCCGGGGTGTGCATCTTCTCTGCTGACATCTCCGGGTGTGCAGGAGCGGAGCAACAGCGAGAAGCAACAGTGGGAGCTGCCTCTGCCATGCCTCCTCCGTCGTCCACACCGCCCAGGGGCGAGTCTTCGGGCAAGCTCTACCGCGACGAAGGGGAGGGGCCGACAAGTGCAGGCTCCGGCAACCCCTTCCTTGACGCAGGTAAAGTTACTTGCCCCAAAGAACTTGTCGCTTTGGTTTTTCTTCTTTTTTGTCTTCTTGAAATTCCTTCCCAGCTTCATCTTAATCAACTCCTTGGCTTTCAATCTTCTTCTGACAGAGCTCATGGACACTGACGTTGTCATTGAAGAGACTGCCAAGGATGCCGCCACTGAAGCCGACAAGGTTGCTGCCGAAGAGGCCGCCAAGCATGCCGCCGCCGAGGCTGCTGCCGTTAAGGCCGCCAAGGCCGCTGCCGCCGAGGCCGCCAAGGCCGCTGCCGCTGAGGCCGCCAAGGCCGCGCAAGAGGAGGCCGCCAAGATGCCCGCCGAGGGAGCCGGTGAGGAGACCCGCGGCCATACTGACGGTGCTTCCGCCGCAGGAGCGCCAGGCGCTTCTACTGCCGCGGGGCCCTCGACTGCCGAAGACCAACCCTCGTCGTCCCAGGCCCCTTCCTCAAGCCAATACATCAGGGCCGGCAAAAACGTTGTCAGCATGCCAGGGTCAGCAAACATCGAAGAGCTGGTTGAAGGAGAACATCTTGACGGGGAAATCATCGTCGCCGCCGCCAGCAAGCTCAAGGAGGAGCAGCTACTCCAAGCCATGAATGACAACTATCGGAAGCTCCAAATGCTCTACCGCGCCCGGAAGGAGAAACTGGACTCCCGGGTAGCGCTCGTCGAGGCAGCGGAAGGAGACTTCCAACAACGCGTCACGGAGACACAGGCTTGGTACGGCGAGGCCCTCCAAGAGCTGAATGTTTATCGGGAGCAGCTGGCGGAAGAGCGGAACATCCTCCTGCTGAAGCAATCAGACATCGAGAAAGCGCAGGAGGAGGCCATCCAGCAAGCCGCCGCGGCAGGAGCCCTCTTGACGCAGCGCCGCATCAGCCTTGACGCCCAAGAAGAGGACCTTGCCGCACGCGAGGCGGCGCTTGCCGCCAAGCTTCGCAACAAGGATGAAGAGCTCGAAAGTCTTGTTGCACGGTGGGTCCAGGAGCTTGAGCAGCAACACTTGAAGACACTCAGAGCTCTAACTGAAGACCACGCCGACAAGCTCAAAGAGGCCCTCGACGCTGCCGGAGCTGCGGAAACCGCCAAGAACTTGCTGGAGGAGAAAACGAAGCAGCTGGAGGCTGCTCTCGAGGACCACGGCAAGAAGGTCTCAGCACTCGAGGCCTAGAGAGACAAGGCTCTCCACAGCCTGATGGAGACGCAGGCTGCCGCATCTGAGAAGGTCCAGCAGCTTTCCTCCGCCAAGGATTCCATTGAAGATCTGAAGCTGAAGCTATCCACGCTGGAGGAGTCTCTTGAGGCTGCCCGTGTTCGCGAGAGGACTCTTATTAAAGACCTCCACGACGAACAGGAGCTGCTCCAGAACGCTGCCGCCACCACCCACAACGAGTACACTTCTAGCGTGAAGCTCTGGACTACCAGGCTGGCGGACGTCGCCGAGAAGCTTGGTGCGGAGCTGGAGGCCATGGACTTGCCGGGCTTCGGATACTCTGTCGACGACAATGTATCCTCAAGCGCCAGGCTAACCATGTTCTTCGACAAGCTCGTCGACGCCCTCAAGCTACTCCAGGCGAACCAGACAAGCAAGCTGGCCGACGAATCCCGGAAACTCTGCCAGCTCGTCCTCCACAAGGTGTTGATGAAGGTGGCGTACAGGAACCCTGGCATCGACCTCTCCAAGGCCTCGAAAAGCTTGCCGAAGGACACGGATGTCAAGGCTCTCGAAGAGCTTATCGCGCCCATCGTCGATCGGGTGAGCCAGGTGAAGAGGGTCGAGGGCGATCGCCGGGATTAGCCGCATCCGCCTCATCTCTTCTTCGTCTTGCCGCCAGCATTCCATGTAAAAGACAATTTTTCTTATGTCAGAAACGTGGCAAGCACTGGATGTAATATAATTTGCTCTATTTGAATTATGGCATGCTATTCCCTTTGTTCAATTTCTTTCTGTATAGCATATACCCTACGCTTTGCTGGGAACTTGCCGGAGCATAACCCCGTCACGAGCGCTGGATTCGGGTCGTCAGCAGCTTGCGGGCAGTGCTGCTCACGCCAAGAAATCTTGACGCTTTCAGCGCGGCCACCTAGACTGTTGAGCGGACTCGAAACAGAGTAAGGGCGCAGCCGATCATGACAAGATTCCATCGCGTGCAGGTTTTCCATACAAAGCCGAAATCGTTCAAGGGAATACAGCCTTACAAAAATCAAAATCTGCTTAAGGGGTTTAGCAACTTAGCTCTGCTTTTCGTCGCTATTCTTTTTCTTCTGGCCAGGCGCCAACCTTGAACGTCGTCTGGTATCCATACCACCATTCTCCTCCCCCCCGGCAAACTGCGAGGGAATCTTCTGTCTCTTGAGAAAAAGAAAGAAGAGAAAATAAAGGTATGGAACCTTGATGGTTCGTTAGCTCTTACCGGGATCGAATGCAATACACATCTCAGATAATACATGCATATATATGACATGAAATCAACAAGAAATGTAAAGCACACAGATCTTATAAATTATGCACAGGGATGTGCCTGCTCTGTACGAAGGATTACATGCCAGCAACAACACTTGTACAGAATGGCGTTGCCGGGATCTTGCCGGAGCGTTACGCTGCCGCGAGTGCTGGATTCGGGTCGTCAGCAGCCTGCTGGCCGTATCGCTATCACAGCAAGAAACCCGAACAACTGCGCCTTACGGGTAGAACTTGTGAAGGTGCTCGATGTTCCAGGAGTTGCTCACTGGCAAGCCCTCTTCGGTCTCCAGGCGGACAGCGCCAGGCCTGGTGACTCGCACTACCCGGTAAGGGCTTTCCCACTTCGGCGTCAACTTGTTGGAATTCTTGGCCAACTGAACGCGCCGAAGAACAAGGTTGCCTTCCTCAAGACTCCGTGCGTGAACCTTGCGGCTATGGTAGCGGCACAAAGCTTGCTGGTAGCGAGCGGCTCGCACAGCAGCCCGAAGACGGTTCTCCTCAAGGAGCAGCGCGTCATCTTGCCGCAGCTGCTCTTGCTCAAGCTCATCATAAGCGAGCACTCGAGGTGACCCGTATATGAGTTCCGTGGGGAGAACTGCTTCCGCTCCGTAGACCAGAGCGAAGGGCGTCTGGCCGGTGGCTCGATTTGGCGTCGTCCTGATCGACCAAAGAACCGCTGGCAGCTCATCAATCCAGCGTCTTCCATGCTTGTGCAGCTTGTCGAAAGTTCTGGTCCGGAGACCACGCAACACTTCAGCGTTCGCCCTTTCCGCTCGGCCATTGCTTCTCGGGTGAGCAACAGAGGCAAAACAGATCTTGCCGCCAAGGTCTTGGACGTACTGCATGAAGGTGCGACTTGTGAACTGCGTACCGTTGTCGGTGATGATCCTGTTTGGCACACCAAAACGGCACACAATCCCCTTGAAGAACTTGACTGCTGACTGTGCTGTCACTCTCCTCACTGCTTCCACTTCTGGCCACTTCGTGAACTTGTCGATGGCAACGTACAAGTACTCGAAGCCCCCGGCAGCGCGGGGGAAGGGACCCAGTATGTCGAGCCCCCAGACGGAGAAGGGCCAGGAGAGAGGGATCGTCTGGAGAGCTTGAGCTGGCTGATGAAGTTGCTTCGAATATAACTGGCACGCTTCACACTTGGTTACTAGTGCCGTTGCATCCTGGAGAGCAGTAGGCCAGAAGAATCCTTGCCGGAATGCCTTGCCGACAAGGGCTCTTGAGCCTATGTGGGATCCACATATGCCCCCATGAATCTCTGCCAACAGCTCTAGTCCATCCTCCCGAGGAATACACTTCAATTTCACCCCGTTTGGTCTCTTTCTGTACAGAACGTCATCGACGAACTGGTACATACTTGACTGACGGGCTACTTTTTCAGCTTCTTCCTGCTCTTCGGGAAGTTCTCCTGTCTGAAGGAAATGGACTATTTGCTGTGCCCATGCCGGAGCCTGTGGCTTGACGACAAGGACTAAAGGCGACTCTTCAGCTGTGGGAGCATTTGCTTCTACGGCAAGAACCTGAGGTTCTTGGCGGAGTAGCTGCTCACCGGCAACTGGTATTTCTTCGGCAGCAGGAGCGCTTGCTTCGGCGGCAAGAACCCGAGGTTCTGCGCGAAGCCGGTGCTCACCGGCAACCGGTATTTCTTCGGCAGCAGGGGCGCTTGCTTCGGCGGCAAGAACCTGAGGTTCTACGCGAAGCCGCTGCTCACCGGCAACCAGTATTTCTTCGGCAGCAGGGGCGCTTGCTTCGGCGGCAAGAACCAGAGGTTCTGCGCGAAGCCGCTGCTCACCGGCAACCAGTATTTCTTTGGCAGCAGGGGCGCTTGCTTCGGCGGCAAGAACCCGAGGTTCTGCGCGAAGCCGCTGCTCACCGGCAACCGTGTCGTTCCCGGCAAGATCCTTGCCGGGGGCTTCGGGAAGCCCTGCCGGGAAGTACTCGCCGGTACTTAACTTCTTCTCTTATCACGCCTTGTCGATGGCGACACGGATGGTGGAGTCAAGCGGAGCACAAAAGTCCCTGGTTCCACAGGCAGCTTGAGTGCGGCACGCTTCGACAGGTCGTCGGCAATGCTGTTCTCTGATCGAGGAACATGCTCTGTCTGAAGACCGTCAAAGCGCTCCTCTAGCTTCCTCGCTTCATCGACGTACGCTTCCATCAACGGGCTCTGATAATCTTTGTTGACCTGCCTCACGACGAGCTGGGAGTCACCTTTGACGATGAGCTTCTTGATCCCAAGGTCTGCCGCGATCCTGAGACCAGCAAGCAGTCCTTCATACTCTGCCGTGTTGTTGGTCGATCTCTCCCGGGGAAAATGCATCTGGATGACGTACTTGAGGTTCTCTCCGGTGGGTGCGACAAGAAGCACACCGGCACCGGCGCCTTGCAGCGAAAAGGCTCCATCAAAGTACATGATCCATTCGCGATCTGTTTCCTTGTCGGGAATCGCTGATTCTTGAACTTCGTCGTCTGGCGTTGGGGTCCATTCTGCAATGAACTCTGCCAAGGCTCTGCTCTGGATAGTTGAAGAACTTTCAAACTTGAGACTAAAGCATGACAGCTCCAACGCCCACTCCACGATCCTGCCGGTTGCTTCTGGGTTCCGGAGAATCCATTGCAGCGGAAAGCGAGTGACGACGGTGATCTCATGTGCTTGGAAGTAATGGCGCAGCTTCCTCGAGGCCATGAGATGGCTGAAGAGCAACTTCTGCACACCAGAATATCTCGACCTAGCCCCCTGCAACAGGGAGCTGACGAAATATACTGGGCGCTACGCCATCTTCTTCTTCTGCACTACTTGACTTGACTGCGCGGATCTTTCTTTGTCGGCGCCAGACTCTGCCGGGGCTAGCTCCGGTAAGTCGCTTGGCGGGCCTGCCGTTGCCGCTGCATCCTCCTCTTCTTCTCTCTCTGCCACCAGCGCAGCACTAACCACTTGATTCGTTGCCGCTAGATATAGCAGCAACGGCTCTTGTGGTCTAGGCGCGACTAGTACTGGCGGAGAGGAGAGGTACTTCTTCAAATCCTGCAGCGCTGCCTCCGCTTCTCGAGTCCATTTCATTGGACCTGCCTTCTTCAAAATTTTGAAAAATGGCAGGGCGCGCTCAGCAGACTTTGAGATGAACCTACTCAAAGCAGCGACGCAGCCGGCAAGGCGGCGCACATCCTTAACTCGTCTTGGCGCTTCAATCTGCTCAATTGCCTTGATCTTGTCGGGATTGGCTTCAATTCCACGCTGAGATACAAAGAACCCGAGAAGCTTGCTGGATGGGACACCAAACACGCACTTCTCGGGATTGAGCTTCAGGTTGATCCTGCGCAGATTTGCAAAAGTCTCCTCTAGATCTTGAATGAGCGTTGCCTTGTCCTTGGTTTTGACCACTATGCCATCCAAGTAAGCTTCCATATTTCTATGCAGCTGGGCCCCGAAACCAATCTGGACAGCTCTTGCGAAGGTCGACCCAGCACTTTTCAACCCAAAAGGCATACGCAAGAAGCAGTATATGCCACATGGGGTGATAAATGCGGTCTTCTCTTCGTCTTCTATCGCCATGAAGATCTGGTGATAGCCTGAGTATGCGTCAAAGAATGATAACAGATCGCAGCCGGCGGTGGAATCCACAATCTGGTCGATGCGCGGCAAGGGAAAAGGATCTTTTGGACAGGCTTTATTGATTTCTGTAAAGTCAATACATAGCCTCCATTTACCATTCGCCTTGCGCATAACAACTGGATTGGCCAACCACGTAGGATGGAGGACTCCTCTAACCAGGCCTGCCGCCTCAAGCTTCTTAATCTCTTCTGCAATAAATTCTTGCCGCTCCAAAGCTTGCTTCTGCACCTTCTGCTTGATGGGCCGCGCGTGAGGACAGACAGCTAGGTGGTGCTCAATTACCTCCCTGGGAACACCGGGGATGTCAGATGGTTGCCATGCAAACACATCGACATTCGCCCGCAGGAAGGCAACGAGCGCGCTTTCCTATTTGTCATCAAGGGTGGAACTTATGGTGAAAGTTCCCCCCGTCCCGTCCTCCTTGGCGGGCACCTTCTTGGTCTTAGGTGGAGTAGCCTTGGAATTCTTGGTCTGGCCGGCAGAGCTTTCCGGTGCATCCTCGACGGTAGCGCAGCACTCCGGAGAGGCGCGCTTGCCGGAGTTTGTCCCAGAGGTCTTGCCGGGCTTCTTCTTCTTGCCGGGATCTTGAGCGGCAGGAGCATGCGCCTTGGCGGCGGACGCTGCAACTGCTTCCCGGTAGAGCTTGTCAGTGCAAATGAGTGCGTCTTTCTTGTCGGAGTGGACAGTGATGACGCTCATTGGACCGGGCATCTTCAAGACGTTGTAGGCGTAGTGCGAGGCCGCCATGAACTTAGCCAGCGCTGGGCGGCCAAGGATTCCATTATAAGGTAACGGAATCTTGGCGACGTCGAAAACGACCTTCTCCGTCCTAAAGTTCAGCTCGCTGCCGAATGTCACCGGCAGCGTGATCTTGCCTTTCGGCTGGTTCCTTCCTAGATTGACCCCTTGGAATGAGCCTGTCTCCTCAAGGTCCTCATCAGGAATCTGCAGCCTCTTGATGACGTCTGGCGAGATCAAGTTCAGGCCGGCCCCACCGTCAACTAACATTTTCGTCACCTGGAGGTTGCGGATCGTTGGTGAAACCAACAACGGCAAACACCCGACCGCAGTTGTGCGATCAGGGTGATCCTCGGCGTCAAAAATGATAGGCGTGTGGGACCACTTTAGTGGCTTCCGGGCATCGAGGGATGGCTCTGCCGCATTAATTTCGCGCGCCCACTGCTTGAGCGGGCGGTGAGAGGAATGCAACGAAGCGCCCCCGTCGACACACATGGCCTCTGTAGCCTTCTGGAACTCGTGTTCGCTGGACTCGTCGCCCTCTGCATCATCATCATCATCTCCTTGCTCTTTGGCGCGGCCCCGGGCAGGCTTCTCTTGCTGCTGCCTGGGCTTGCCGCGGCGACCTCCTCGACCGCGCTTCCTGCCTGACCCTCCGGTACCATCTTGGGCTCTTTCCTTGTCGCGCCTTTCGTACTCGGCGCGCTGCTTCTCGGCAAGTTCCTCAACTTGCTGGCAGTCTTGGAGATCATGGCCCTTGGTACGGTGGATCTTGCAGTACTGCTTGCCGGACCCTTCCGACTTGTCGGCAGCCGCCTAGGCCTGACACGCCACACACCCGGCAACCTCCTTGCCGGGGTCGTTGGTCTTGGCCTTCTTGGTGGTGTCGGGGTTGCCGGAACCTTCGACGGCAAGTACGGCCTTGCCCTTGCGCTTCTTGTTCTTCTGCCGCCCCTTCTTTGCCGGGGCAGGAGCGTCTTCGCTCTCGGAGTCGACTCCGGCGCCAGCGTTCTTGCCGGGGAGTCTCCTTCCTTCCTCTGCCCGAGCACATTTATCAGCCAAAGCGTAGAGCTCGGCGACATCCCTGACTTTGTTCATCGCCAGCTCCTCCCGCATCTTACGATTGCGCACATTCTGATGAAAGGTGCTGATGACGGCGGCGGGATGAACGTCAGGAATGTTGTGCTGGATGCGGCTAAACCTCTGGATATACTTGCGCAAAGTTTCGCCCTCCTTCTGGGGAATGATGTGCAGATCACTCTCCTGGCCAGGAGCTTGATGGCCGCCGGTGAAGGAGCCAACAAACTGATGGCACAGGTCGGCCCAAGAAGAGATGGAATTCTCGGGTAGGTGCATCAACCACGATCTCACGTTGGGCTTCAGCACCAACGGAAAGTAGTTGGCCAGTACCTTATCGTCACGAGCCCCGGCAGCCTGCACCGCGATGGTGTAGATGCTCAAGAACTCGGACGGATGGGTCTTGCCGTCGTACTTCTCTGGTACTTCCGGCTTGAAGGAGCGGGAGCTAGGCCACTGGACTTGCCGCAGCTCACGAGTAAACGCTGGACAACCCACCTCGTAGGGTAGGCAGCCAGGGTACCCTGGTGCGGGCTCGTCAACAGCGGTCCCAGCGCGCTTGTCAGACTGGCGACGCGCTTCCCTTCGGCGCTCGATGGTGGTTCGAGCGTCCTCCTTCTTCCGTTCCCGAAGGACGTGACGTTGATCGCGGCAAACCCGCGGATCAGATGATGCCGTGGAACCATCCTCACGGGCGCTGGTCCGTCGAGTTAACGACCGCTCTTGATGCAGCGGAGGGGAACGCAACGTGGTGGTTCCGCCTCCGGTCTTCTCTCCATCGCCACGCACCAGCCTAGACGACTGCAGCCGCGAGGGTTCACCCTGCTGCGGTACGTCGTTGTTGGCTAGGCCGATGAGGCTCTGGATAGCAGCTCGCCACTCGTCTAGCTTCTCCGCGGCGGGAGGGAAGTCTAGGAGCAGCTGAGCTCGCGCCAACGCCTCTGCTGGCGTAGGCGGCGGCGACAGGTGCGAAGAACGTGAGGTGCTCAAACTCCTAACAGGGTTAGAAGGAGCACTGTCATGACTCTGCACCCGCGCGTGGCTTCCACCAGCGCGCTGGCGCGGATCTTGGCCCTGCACACCCTGGGGGTGATGCGCAGGGGTCTTCCCATGCGGACGCCTAGAACCACCAACGTCTTGAGGCCGCACGTCACGCGCGTCCTGAGAAGGTCGTGGTGCATGCGCCGGCGTATTCGTCCTGGAAGGCGCCACTCCATCCTTGGAAGTCGCTGCACCACCCGCAGGTTGCGCAGCTCCATCCTTGGACCTGTTGCTCGTCCGGCTCGGATCGCCGGAACGCCGTGGAAGCTCGGAGCCTCCACCTCCTCTACCTGCGTCTACCCCGTCGCCTGTGCGCGCAGCATCAGGCATGACGGATGCAGATGGACCAACCGCCATGAAACCCTTCTTCTTGGGAGCCATGGTGGTGAAAATGATCGAAGATCTGACGCGCTGATCGCTAGATCAGGTTCGCACAACCTCGACCCCCTACCTGGCGCGCCAAAGATATCGTGGGAAACGAACACCTATGGGATCAAGGAGATCCCTTTACGGTTCGACAAGGGGAGAGGATTGCACAAAGAGCAGAACTAACGAACAGCACACGGGGATTTACCCAGGTTCAGGCCGCACGGATGTGTAAAACCCTACTCCTGCTTTGATTGTATTATTGTGGATGTTCTTGGCCAAGTTCTGGGAGCTACAGTACTTGGTAGCTGCGCATGCAGAACGGACCCTCAGAAGTGCTATCCCCCCAAAAGTGCCCTCTTCCTCCTCTGTACGCCTCGGGCCTCCTTTTATATGAGTCAAAGGGGCTACCACAGTGGCGTATGAGATAAGGCATGAGGTGGAAAGTAGCTACAGTGTTATCATACCTAACCCTGACGGCTTAGGACAAGCTCATTAAATGCACCGTGAGGTGTCCGTCGAGGTGTCCCTCAACGTCTTGGGCTTGGAAAAGCTTTACAGGGGATGGGCAAAAGCAGCCATCCCATCAGCACCGCTTAAGCATCTCGTGGCCAGCATCGCACCACGTCACCATGAGGACAAGCCCTAAACGACAAGGCTGGCCGCTGCACAGGAGCGATAGCGCTGCACTGTGTAGAGCCTTGCCGGGGCTGAATCCTTGCCGGGCCCGGGGCTTGCCGGGATCGAATCTTGCCGGGTGCGAGGCCTTGCCGGCAAGGGTCTTGCCGGGCCTCCGCAACCCTTTGGTCCTCTGTCTTCTGGTCTGACCGTTGACTTGAACGTCTCCTTGGCATCTTAGTCTCGTGATTACTCCTAGCTATTCCGCGGCAAGGCTTGCCGCGGTACGGCTACAACTGCCCGTGCACAAGTAAGGGGTACTAAAAAGACCCATACTTTAGTACACCGACAATTTTTGCATTATACCTACTGTATTATAACTTCTCCATGGCTTATACCTTCCGATACAATCCATAGTTTCATCAAAACAAGCAAAACAATGCATCAAAAACAGAATCTGTCAAAAACAGAACAGTCTGTAGTAATCTGAACATTGACCATACTTTTGTAACTCCAAAAATTCTGTAAAATTAGGAAAAAATAAACAATTTGCATAGAAGTACTGTGTAAAAAAATTCATAATTTTTACATGTTCCAGTAAAAAATGTAAATTCACGCACTACAGCAAAAGTTTCTGTTTTTGCACTGCGCATACCAAACAAGCAATTTAAACATCCTCACGGTAAATCTTGGCACATTATTTTTATAATACAATGGATTTGTACAAGGGGATAATTATTTTTGTTGAAAAGTTTTTGTAATTGAAGATTCACAAAGTTTCCATGGGCATGAACAAAGTTCAAGGAGCCCCCCCACTTCAATGGTGCTCGTCTTTCTTACTTTCACTTTCCTTTTTGAAAAGTTTTAGGTTCCCCTCTATATATTTTTTTGTTTTTAAATTTTTTGAAAGCACACAACAGAAATAAATGACTCTCTAAAACTTCTGGGTTGTCTCCCTAGCAGCGCTTTCTTTAAAGCCATTAAGCTAGGCATAAAGTGCTCATGTAATCGATCCACCCGGATCCCAAGGTATATCCAAGCCAATTTTAATTAACAATGATTTGTAATTTAGTAGTGAGCACCAAGAAACATATATCATGCAATGACGAAGTCTAACTCTCTTCCTATGCATCGACATGTCATAAAAGAACAATTCATGCACATCAAGTAAAGGCCAATGCATAGTATAAACAGTTTCTTGCAATTTTATCGTATTGGAAGCATAGAGAGGTGGAGATGTAGTTCCTATCTCATAATAATTTCAATTAGGAGCAGCAAGCACATGCATATTATATCCATCAAAATTATCTTGTGCAATAGTAAAACGCAACCCATCAATATAATCCTTAATAAGAGCAAACTTCTCCGATATAGTGTAGTTGGGAGAATTCAAAAAGATAATAGGACTATCATGTGTGGGTGCAATAGCAAAAATCTCATGTTTAACATAAGGAACTATTGCAAGTTCATCTCCATAAGCATAATTCAAATTGGCGTCATGGCCACAAGCATAGCAAGCATCAATTTCATCAAAAAGGGATATTTCAAACGAATCCAAGGGATCATAGCAATTATCATAGCATTCATCCTTAGGTAAGCACAAAGGGAAATTAAACAATGTATGAGATAAAGAGTTACTCTCATCAGAAGGTGGGCACGGGTGATCAATCCGCTCTTCCTCCTTTTTTTCGTCGCTCTCCTCCTCAATTTTTTCATCTAATGAGCTCACAATGTCATCAATTTCTTCTTCCATAGATTCCTGTAAAATATTAGTCTCTTCTTGGACAGCGGAGACTTTCTCAATAAACTCATTAATATCGTCATTGTATTCGTAATTCTCATAGCAATATTTAAGTATAGCAAAATTTTCAGATTTGTAGACAGCATCATCACAATCTTCATACTTTTCAAACAAAGATTCAATTTCATAAGCACCCTTAAAAGCAACAAATTCTTCTATTCATTCCACGTCGTAGTAATCATATATACCATTAGCATAAGAAGCCAAGGTGTCATTATCATTAAATTTTCATGAAAAGGGAAGGTGTGGAGCCTTCATCCTAGAGCAACAAGTATAATCATATCTCAAGCATAAATTCCAAGCATACCATTGCAAATAATCAATTTGATCCCATAAGAGTTTCCCTTTTTGAGACAAGCGATAATCCCTAAAGTATTCACATTGATCCAACGTGTCTCCCATTATCAAGTTGAATGGGGTTTTCTCAGGATTATCAAAGTAGTGTTTAATGTTTTCCACATAACGAGCATCGAGGGTTTTAGGAGGTTCCCCATCTCCATGAGTAGCAAGTACAACTAATTTTTCTGGTATTTCGTGTTCCATATCCATAACTAAAGATATAAAACAACTTAGAACAGAAAATAAAATCTACTTAGTGATAAAGCAAACAAGCACACACGAGAATATCAACCCCACGCTATTGCTCCCCGGCAACGGCGCCAGAAAAAGGTCTTGATAACCCACAAGTATAGGGGATCAATTGTAGCTTTTTCAATAAATAAGAGTGTCAAACCCAACAAGGAGCTAAAGGTAGAATTAATATTACATTCTAGTTCTATCGACCACCGATACAACTCTACGCGCACTTAACGTTCGCTTTACCTAAAACAAGTATGAAACTATTTTGTAGGTGATAGGATAGGTTTGTAAGAATAAAACTAGAAGTACTTTTCGAGAATAAAAATATGAGTAATTTGCAAGATAATAAAAGTTAGTTGTTTAGTAGAAAGCTTTTGTAACACAAGAGAATGATTTGTCCCTAGGCAATCGATAACTAGACCGGTAATCATTGTTGCAATTTTATATGAGGGAGAGCCATGAGCTAACATACTTTCCGTACTTGGATCATATGCACTTATGATTGGAACTCTAGCAACCATCCGCATCTACCAAAGATCATTAAGATAAAACCCAACCATAGCATTAAGTATCAATTCCTCTTTACTCCCATACGCAACAACCCCCTTACTCAGGTGTAAGCTTCTGTCACTCTAGCCGCCCACCATAAGAGAATTATGAACGTATTGCAAACCCTATAGCGGGAATCCCCCACGTGTGCGCGGCATGGAAGGCACCATAGGACAGCACCAAAATAAAACGTACAACTCAAACCAATCACGATCATCAATCAACCCATAGGACAAAACGAATCTACTCAAACATCATAGGATGGCCACAAATCATTGGATAATAATATGTAGCATTAAGAACCATGTTTAAGTAGGGAATTACAGTGGGAAAAGAGAGGTTACACCGCTGCATAGAGGGGGAGAGAGTTGGTGTTGATGGCGGCGAAGTTGTTGGTGTAGATCGCCGTCACGATGTTTCCCCCGGCGGCGCTCCGGCGCCACCGGAAGAGAGGGGGAGAGAACCCCCCCTGTCATGCCCAATATGCGATCCTATCCTCGAGGGACTCGGAGGCCCAACCAGGGATAGAAGCGCATATCGAAGACGCTTGCAAGGTGGATATCATTACATCGTACCATGTACATAATAGATGGGGATACATACAAATACATACAGTCACCACAAGTATACATCAATACATAGCAAGCACCATACAGAAGAGCAGAATCCGACTAAGAATGAAACACAAACGAAAAACACGACTGACATCCACCTTGCTAGCCCAAGATGCCGACCAGGAACCTATCCCAAGATCGACGAAGAAGAAGAAGCATAAGAAGACCTCCAAAAGCAAACGTGCATCGCTCTCACGTCAAATCATTGCATAACCTGTACTTGCATTAGTTGTAATAGTAATCTGTGAGCCACGAGGAGTCAACAATCCCATAACCATGGGTAGCAAGACTATCAAAGCTTAAATGGGTATGGAAGGGTAAAGTGGTGAGGTTGCATCAAGCACTAAGAATTGTATGGTGGCTAACTTACGAGTACAAGAATAAGAAGAGTAACTACGCATAACGGTCGCAAACTAATAATGATCAAGAAGTGATCCTGAACACCTACTTACAAGTCAAACATAACCCCACCGTGTTCTCTTCTCGAACTTCCTCGAAAAGAGACAATCATGGTTACGCACGCGGTTGGTGTATTTTAATTAGGATTAGTGTCAAGTTCTCTACAACCGGAGGTTATAAATATCCAAGTCGCCACATAACCGCGGGCACGGCTTCGCGTAAGATTTAACCCTGCAGGGGTGTTCCAACCTGGTCCATCACAAACCAACACAAGCTGCGGTGGAAGACCTCAACCTCAAGAAAACCCGATCAACCTTGAGTCAGCCCGAAGTATCCTCGGAATCCCGGTGCACAAGACATGTTGACAATGGTAACGCAAGTCCAGCAAGACCTCCCGGCGTGCCGACACCCAGATAGTAGCCGCGCATATCTCGTCTCAGGCCACGACCGGATGAGCAGTCCGTACAACTAAAACCAGTGCCTCGAGTTTCCTCGTGGTGGCGCTGCAAGGGGCTCTAGTTTGGACCAGCACCATCAGCACTGGCCCACCTGTATTATGTTGAATTAAGAGTCCTCGGGTAGCGCTAACTCCCTATGCAAAATTAATTATTTTATTCAGTATTATTATGTTGGCAAATGTTAAAACCAAAGTTGGGCCTTACTGGAAGCGGTTATTCAAAGGGAACTGTCAAGAGGGTCCCATTCCCCTGAGCATGTTAGGAACGCCAATCAAGGATCATAACACTGGTATTACGGAAACTAGGGCAGCCTGAGTGGAACAAAACACTAGGCAAAAGGCCGAGCCTTCCACCCACAACCAAGTATATAGATGCATTAATTAAATAAGAGATATTGTGATATCCCATGATATCCATATCCCAACATGGAACAACCTGCAACTGCACCTGCAACTAGCATTGCTATAAGAAAGGGCTGAGCAAAGTGGTAACATAGCCAAACAAGGGTTTGCTGGGTAAGGGTGGTTAGAGGCTGTATCATGGCATATGGGAGGCTGACATATATGTGGTAGGAAGCGCGACATAGCGATAGCAACGAGACAACTAGCAAGCAAAGATAGTAAAGATATCCAAGGTCATGATCATCTTGCCTGAAATCCCGCTCGGAAGAAGAACGAGTCCATGAAGAAGACGAACCAACGTAGTCGAGCGAATCCTCACAATCGCAACGAAACCGGAACTATCGAGAAGAAGCACATCCGGAAAGAAGCAAACAACATGGTAAACACACAAGCATAAACATGGCATGATGCACAACCAAATATGATGCATGACAAGATTAAATGTTGTTGAACATGGCAAGATATGAAGCATAAGCAATCCATACAACTAGACAAGTTTAAATGAGGCCGGAAACACAAACAACAATTCCGGTATTTCCCCATATGCAAATTTCGAAATTGGTACTAATCTGAATTAAACACAATGTTAAAGTTGTTAAACAGCAAGTTAACATTCACCATGATGATTTACATGTTTTTCTAGTCAAGTTACATATGTAGAACATTTAATTCGGAGCTACGGTCTAGAAGATATGCACTAAACAAGATTAACATGGCAATAATGCAAAAATGCATGCAAACATCCACCACAAACACTCAAACCAAGGATGAAACATGACAAAATGAAACTACACACAAATCTAAGCAAGTTCATATAGAACATGATTAAAACGGAGCAACGGTTCAACAATTACAATCAACACAAGTTATAATAGCAATCTGCCCCAAAACAGCAACATAGCACTTTGCCAACATCAAAACAACAAGCTACAGTGACATGATGGGCACAAACTTGATATGCACTTAAAGTAGACATGACATACTTCAAATCATCTTTAAGGTTCAGGTTCATAGGCATCAAGGTTAAGTCAATATAATCCATGCAAAATGCAATGTTCTGCTACAGATTATGACAGAGCATATACATGAGCAGGGTTAATATGATGGCATGTTGGAGGCAAGAAACAAATATGCTACAGTGCTAGAACACGGCATCAAAGTAGACATTACATAGATCAAATAACATGCAGGAACCATGTGCATAGGAGCTCTAGATTAGTGGCAACCAACAAGCAAAGTTGACAAGTTTTATCACACACAGTTGACTTAAAACAACAACATTGACTAGGCATGTTTGCAAGCTCATGGCAGTCACATCATGGCATATCATGGCATGAAATAAATACTAATAGCAAGAATACATGGAAATGCTCCAAAGTCATGTTGACGAGATGCTCATATGACATTTGCATTAAATCACACAAAAAATGACAAAGTGACAAATATTAATGGTTTTCTGCAGTTAATTGCATGAGGCACTTTTGCAACAGAGATTAACACATGAAGATGAATCCTAACATGAAGGCAACAGCAACCATCATGTGCAGCACGAAGAGTAGATAATTTTACATATATATATATATATATATATCATTTCCATCAGATGAACAGATGCAAAGATATGGTCATCACAAAATGCACATATGATGATTTTTACAGAAAAGACGGGCGTTTCTAAACAGAACTGAGAGTCGATTAGCTACATACCGCACGGGCGAGGGATAGCTGTGGCTGCTCACCAGAGGGCCCGTGGGCCTGCTGGACGGTGGGAAGCAGGACGGCGCGGTGCGGGACGAGGCGGTGCAGGGCGCCCGTTTGGTTCGAGGGTCGACGGGATCTCTGGGACGACGAGGTACCGGGACGGCACAGACGTGGGACGGCGCGGTGCAGGCGGGTGTTTGGTTCGGGGTCGCCGTCGACCCGGGACGGAGACGTGCAGATTGGCGCCGACAGAGGCAGTGGCTGGCGGCGGCGCGGGCGCGGCTCTGGCGAGCGGAGGAGGCCGGGGACGACGCCGTGCGAGGTGGAGGCGACGGATCCGAGGCGGGGGACGCCAGATCTGGCCGGCGGTGATGTCGAGGAGGCGTTGGACAGCGGCGGCGAGCACGAGGTCGGCGGCGGCGCTTCAGAGAGAGAGAGAAGGGAGTTAGGGGAGAGAGAGAGGGAAAGGAAGGAGAGGGCGCGGTGGCGCTGGCCTGGGCGTCGCCGGCGGCGAGGCGTGGACGAGGCGGCAGCGAGGCGACGATGCGGCCGTCCGGAGACCAGCGGTGGCGCTGGAGCAGGGCGAGCGGGGCGCGGGAGCGGTGGGGCGCGCGGGCGCGGGCGCGGTCGGCGTGCTGCAAGCTCGGGGCGGGCCCCGATGGGCTCCGCGGGCCTGCCTCGGACCCGGGCGGGCCGCGGCGGCGGGGAGAGGCTGGCTGGGCGATGTGGCGGCGCGGGAATGGTGGAGGGTGGCAGCTCAGGTGGTGGCTTGTGGCGGCCCAGCCGCTGGTGGACTGCCAGGAGGCGGCGGTGGAGTGGGGCGGTGCGGAAAACGAGGAAGGTGGGTGGCGGCTGGGAGGAAGGAGAAGGCTAGGGGGGCTAGGGTTTCCAAATCTGGCAGGGTGTGTTTAAACAGGAAAGGGGGCTAGGAGGAGGGTTTTGGGGGGTTTTCGGACCCTTCGATCGTGATCCGACGGTCCGAGACGGAGGGGGGTAGCTAGGTGGGTTGTGGGCTGTGTAGATGGGCTAGGGGCTGAGAAGAGAGGGAAGATGGCAGCCCGGCACGGTTTTCGGAACACCGAAAACGTCCGACGTTTATCCGGCTATAGTGCCGCTATAATTATCCGTTGGGGCACTAAACGACCTCCGAATGAGATGAAATTTGGCAGACGGTCTACCTACAAGATAATAAGACCGCACGCCAACTTTCACTCCATTCCGAGAACATTTTATTCCCACATATAAAATAATATTTCGGAGGTGCAGCAGGCGCGTGCGAGTCTGTCGGGTCTTGAAACGGACAACGGAAGGAACGGAGAGAAAGACAACTATGAACGGATGCAAGTTTTATGAAAACATGCGGATGAAATGCACATGATGACATGACGAAGTGCAATAAGCAAACGAATCACACGGCACCGACGGAAATAAATGGAAGGCATCTGAAGCATCGGTCTCGGGGCGTCACAACTCTCCCCCATTAACAGAAGATCTCGACCTGAGATCTTAGGAAGGAACCGGAAGATTGAAGAGGAAGAGGAAAAAGGAAGAGGTAAAACAAAGTTGCTTCTTGGACAAACGAGTGAAACCAACAAACCTCGAAGGTTGCAAAGAGTTGAAGAATGGCTTGAGGAACAAGCTAGAATTCGAAACCACTCTGGTTGAAACGAGATAGATAAGGAATGAGAACAAAAAGAATTTGGGCAGCACTCCGGTAGAAAAGAGAAGGAAAACTTGATAAGATGAAAAGAACCTTAAAAGAGAACATAACACTCTGGTAAAATGGATAAGCAAGGAAAGAACATGATCTTGGCGAAACGAGATAATGGGTCGAAGAGAGAAACACCACAATGCCTCTGGAACGAAAGAATAGAAGCTAGATCGCTGGAATGAAAAGAACGGAGAAGAAAATGACAACTTCTCCGACAATTGAATTTGAAAGCATCCTTACACAGAAGGATTGAACGGAGTTGTTGGAAAATCAACAACGAAAAGATATGAATCCCGTGGGCTTATGGAAAACAACTCAAAACTTTGAGGTGAAAACCTACGACTAACGAAAAAACCATTGATTGCTTGAGAGCAACACAGAGATGAAAACTTCTTCCAGCGAGAAGAGAGGAGAAAACTTGGATCATTGATAAGCACCACAATAGCAACAATCCTTAGGAAAGGCTTTAGGTGAAATCTATACCAAGACACTCCAGCGAAGAGATTGATAGGTTGAAAAGGATCTCCCGAACGAAGGGAAAAATGATGGGTTTAAATATCTCATTCCTGACAACTTGTGAATCATGAAACACGAAGGGACATTGTCAAGAAAGACATAACACCACCTCAAAAGACAAGGGAGAAGGAATTGCACTTTGAAATGCAAGACGAAGAATACTTGAGCTCCAACAAGAATCTTGAAGAACACTTCAAGAACGAATTAAATCCTTGATGCAACATCATGAAGAAACTCCCGAAGACCTCTGGATAGCTAACAAGATGATTGAAACGAAATGAAAGTTGAAAAGAACAAGATGCAGACTTGCAATGATTTGGATGGAGCTTCACGACGCAATAACTAGGAAAACTCGGATCTTCGGAGAAGAAAGGTTGAAGTGAATTGAATTGAGACATGATATCATGAATGAACTACGGAAGAAGGAATTAAATCACCTCGATGAAATAAGGATAAGAATTATGTTTTGCCTATCCTTCATCAATTTAAATTGATGAAAAGTAATGGATTTGCATACTACTTATTCATCTTGAAAGAAGGTTGAAGAGAGATATAACGCAAACTTGGGAAGGTCTTCAATGAACCACCGGTAGGATTTTGGAAAGAACGAATGAAATGATACGATAACAAAGGAAGAGGAATCTTGAACGAACCACCGTAAGAAATGAAAATGAACGAAGAAAAGAGAAGGAGTCACCATGAAGAATTAGAAAATGCACGAAGATACTTAGGGAATTTAGATACAAGAGAACGAAGCGATCGTGAGATGACTAAAAAAAATACTTGAACAATGCACCGGAAGAATTAGAGAACGAGAAATGAACATTGAGAATGAAGAATTATGAAATGATGGCCTTCGGAGGATCAAAATGGAAAAAACTCATGAAATGCTTCGGATGGGTATGAAAAGACTTTCTCACGAATGAAATCAATTGAGAGGATGGCAACAAGCTTGCACCACGAATCTTCAAGAGAACGGACAAGATTTAAGAGAATATCTTCTTCGGTCTTCAAATGCTGAGAATTACGATGAGAACCACCAAAATTATTGAGACACTCCAGAACAATGAAGAATATTAAGGTTGAGCCAAAGATGACAAGAATTTGAAAGAGGTCTTTGAGAAGGCAATTGACTGATGGATACCATTCTTACGTCAAACTTTGAAAGAATTTGAGAATAGCACCGAAAAAATTAGAAGAACCAGGTAAGATCCTGGGAAAAGACCAGTGGGTTAGGGCCCACTCACAAGAAACACCGTTGGAGCGAATGCTTGAAATAGAGATTGCACCGGTTGAAATAAATGGCTTGAATGAAATAAAAACCTCGAAATATGTCGAACGGATCTTGAATGGAAAAACGAATCTTCTGAGATAATTTTGGCACTCCGGGGAAGAAATAGAGAGAGGTGAATAAACAAGATAGGCTTGAATAAGAATCTCCAACATGGGAAATATTTGAATCAACGAAAGGGATATGATCAACACCGAAGCTTGAATTTAATCCACCGAGAACGAAGAATGATGAACTTGTAGCTCCTGAGCATCTTCATGAGAATCACCGGTTAAGAACATTGAAGGAAAAGAACGGACAGACTTCTCACGAATAAAATGGATACTTGACTTGAGAATTTTGACTCCGCAAAGAAAAGGGTGGGAGGGTGGGGAAAATAAATACAACTTGGGATGGGTGAAATGAACAAATCCTCGGGTTTCTCAACGGCGCTCGTATGGAATAACTTGAAGAGAAGCACGTTGGTTGAAAAGAATTGTCATGATAATCTCGATGATCAAAAGGATTAGCACTCCCATAGAAATATGAGAACACCACTTAGGAAAAGAATGGGATCAACACTTGACTTCGAAGCAACTCGAATACCACAACTCAAAACAAAACAAAGCACGTGGCTTGCAGAATAAGCCGGAACAAACATATGATAGAGATTTCGTCTAAAATTTTCTTGGTGGGGCCCACACGGGCTCGATCGTACAGCGACCATCACGTACAAGGCAGTGTACATGACTTACGAAGCATCCCCGAACCGTAGCAAAACTACAAGGGCTCTTTAAGACACAACGAGACCCACTGTAAAAACGACCGTGAGCAGGCGGACCACTAGACGTCGAACCCCAATCTCATATCATGCATCTGTCGGAAGATATCCTAGGTAAATACTTGAATTCCCACCTAAGAACTCCCGAAACTTCTTTATTATGCGATCATGTTGCGGATCCAGGAACCTACTCAGCAAACAACAACCTAATCAGCTGCAACCGCATCCACAACCCTCAACACACGACCGAGAAATTTCACAAATTCGTCTACCTCAGACCTTCGAAAACACCGCGATACTAGTCACGATGGATCATCCGAGCTATCTCCTCCAGTACTGGGAAAAAGTCACGGCACTATTTGCCACCACAAAAAAGTATAGAAGCGTTTCGATGTCGGCGTCCTCTGGTATTCAGGAACTGAAACGATAGTGAATGTGACAAGAACACCTTGGAGCTCAACTCCCCGGGTCCAATCCATACGGTCAGGAGGCACCAAGACAGAATTCCCGTCACAACGATATCATAACGATTCCAAAATACCCGCGTGATCCTAAAAAAAATTTGAGTGAGAAGAGTAGTAGAACCAAAACACCTACGTCACAATTCCTCACCAGAGCGACGAAGGGGATAAGGAGTAAAAAGAATTCCTACTCTCCGATATATAGCTAGAATCAAAATAGTTTTTCTTCTATACTCGCCAACGGTTCGATCAATCAAGGGGGCTCCTATTGTCGGTCGAGGCTCTGATACCAATTTGTCATGCCCAATATGCGATCCTATCCTCGAGGGACTCGGAGGCCCCACCAGGGATAGAAGCGCATATCGAAGATGCTTGCAAGGTGGATATCATTACATCGTACCATGTACATAATAGATGGGGATACATACAAATACATACAGTCACCACATGTATACATCAATACATAGCAAACACCATACAGAAGAACAGAATCCGACTACGGATGAAACACAAACGAAAAACACAACCAACCTCCACCCTGCTAGCCCAGGCTGCCGACCAGGAACCTATCCCAAGATCGACGAAGAAGAAGAAGCATAAGAAGAACTCCAAAAGCAAACGTGCATCGCTCTCATGTCAAATCATCGCATTACCCGTACCTGCATCTGTTGTTGTAGTAATCTGTGAGCCACGAGGACTCAGCAATCCCATAACCATGGGTAGCAAGACTATCAAAGCTTAAATGGGTATGGAAGGGTAAAGTGGTGAGGTTGCAGCAAGCACTAAGCATTGTATGGTGGCTAACTTACGAGTACAAGAATAAGAAGAGTAACTACGCATAACGGTCGCAAACTAATAATGATCAAGAAGTGATCCTGAACACCTACTTATGAGTCAAACATAACCCCACCGTGTTCTCTTCTCGAACTTCCTCGAAAAGAGATGATCACGGTTACGCACGCGGTTCGTGTATTTTAATTAGGATTAGTGTCAAGTTCTCTACAACCGGAGGTTATAAATATCCAAGTCGCCACATAACCGTGGGCACGGCTTTGCGTAAGATTTAACCCTGCAGTGGTGTTCCAACCTGGTCCATCACAAACTAACACAAGCTGCGGTGCAAGACCTCAACCTCAAGAAAACTCGATCAACCTCGAGTCAGCCCGAAGTATCCTCGTAATCCCGGTGCACAAGACATCTCGACAATGGTAACGCAAGTCCAGCAAGACCTCCCGGCGTGCCGACACTATGATAGTAGCCGCGCGTATCTCGTCTCAGGCCACGACCGGATGAGCAGTCTGTACAACTAAAACCAGTGCCTCGAGTTTCCTCGTGGTGGCACTGCAAGGAGCTCTAGTTTGGACCAGCACCATCAGCACTGGCCCACCTGTATTATGTTGAATTAAGAGTCCTCGGGTACCGCTAACTCCCTATGCAAAATTAATTATTTAATTCAGTATTATTATGTTGGCAAATGTTAAAACCAAAGTTGGGCCTTGCTGGAAGTGGTTATTCAAAGCAAACTGTCAAGAGGGTCCCATTCCCCTGAGCATGTTAGGAACGCTAATCAAGGATCATAACACCGGTATTACGGAAACTAGGGCGGCATGAGTGGAACAAAACACTAGGCAAAAGGCCGAGTCTTCCACCCACAACCAAGTATATAGATGCATTAATTAAATAAGAGATATTGTGATATCCCATGATATCCATGTCCCAACATGGAACAACCTGCAACTGTACCTGCAACTAGCAACGCTATAAGAAAGGGCTAAGCAAAGCGGTAACATAGCCAAACAATGGTTTGCTGGGTAAGGGTGGTTAGAGGCTGTATCATAGCATATGGGAGCCTGACATATATGTGGTAGGAAGCGCGACATAGCGATAGCAACGAGACAACTAGCAAGCAAAGATAGTAAAGATATCTAAGGTCATGATCATCTTGCCTGAAATCGCGCTCAGGAGAAGATCGAGTCCATGAAGAAGACGAACCAACGTAGTCGAACGAATCCTCACAATCGCAACGAAACCGGAACTATCGAGAAGAAGCTCAACCGGAAAGAAGCAAACAACATGGTAAACACACAAGCATAAACATGGCATGATGCACAACCAAATATGATGCATGACAAGATTAAATGTTGTTGAACATGGCAAGAGATGTAGCATAAGCAATCCATACAACTAGACAAGTTTAAATGAGGCCGGAAACACAAACAACAATTCCGGTATTTCCCCATATGCAAATTTCGAAAATGGTACTGATCTGAATTAAACACATTGTTAAAGTGGTTAAACAGCAAGTTAACATGCACCATGATGATCTACACATTTTTCTAGTCAAGTTACATATGTAGAACATTTAATTCGGAGCTACGGTCTAGAAGATATGCACTAAACAAGATTAACATGGCAATAATGCAAAAATGCATGCAAACATCCACCACAAACACTCAAACCAAGGATGCAACATGACAAAATGAAAATACACACAAATCTAAGCAAGTTCATATAGAACATGATTAAAACGGAGCAACGGTTCAACAATTACAATCAACACAAGTTATAATAGCAATCTGCCCCAAAACAGCAACATAGCACTTTGCCAACATCAAAACAACAAGCTACAGTAACATGATGGGCACAAACTTGATATGCACTTAAAGTAGACATGACATAATTCAAATCATCTTTAAGGTTCAGGTTCATAGGCATCAAGGTTAAGTCAATATGATCCATGAAAAATGCAATGTTCTGCTATAGATTATGACAGAGCATATACATGAGCAGGGTTAATATGATGGCATGTTGGAGGCAAGAAACAAATATGCTATAATGCTAGAACACGGCATCAAAGTAGACATTACATAGACCAAATCACACGAAGGAACCATATGCATAGGAGCTCTAGATTAGTGGCAACCAACAAGCAAAGTTGACAAGTTTTATCACAGACAGTTGACTTAAAACAGCAACATTGACTAGGCATGTTTGCAAGCTCATGGCAGTCACATCATGGCATATCATGGCATGAAATAAATACGAACAGCAAGAATACATGGAAATGCTCCAAAGTCATGTTGACGAGATGCGCATATAACATTTGCATTAAATCACACAAAAAATGACAAAGTGACAAATATTAACGGTTTTCTGCAGTTAACAGCATGAGGCACTTTTGCAACAGAGATTAACACATGAAGATGAATCCTAACATGAAGGCAACAGCAACCGTCATGTGGAGCATGAAGAGTAGATAATTTTACATATATATATATATATATATATCAATTCCATCGGATGAACAGATGCAAAGATATGGTCATCACAAAATGCACATATGATGATTTTTACAAAAAAGACGGGCGTTTCTAAAAAGAACTGAGCGTCGATTAGCTACATAGCGCACATGCGAGGGATAGCTGTGGCTGCTCACCAGAGGGCCCGTGGGCCTGCTGGACGGTGGGAAGCAGGACGGCGCGGTGCGGGACGAGGCAGTGCAGGGCGCCCGTTTGGTTCGAGGGTCGGCGGGATCCCTGGGATGATGAGGTACCGGGATGGCACAGACGTGGGATGGCGCGGTGCAGGCGGGTGTTTGGTTCGGGGTCGCTGTCGACCCAGGACGGAGACGTGCAAATCGGCGCCGACGGAGGCAGTGGCCGGCGGCGGCGCGGGCGCGGCTCCGGCGAGCGGAGGAGGTCAGGGACGGCGCCGTGCGAGGTGGAGGCGACGGATCCGAGGCGGGGGACGCTGGATCTGGCCGGGGGTGATGTCGAGGAGGCTTTGGACGGCGGCGGCGAGCACGAGGTCGGCGGCGGCGCTGCAGAGAGAGAGAGAGAGAGAAGGGAGTTAGGGGAGAGAGAGAGAGAGGGAAAGGAAGGAGAGGGCGCGGTGGCGCTGGCCTGGGCGTCGCCGGCGGCGAGGCATGTCCGAGGCGGCAGCGAGGCGACGATGCGGTGGTCCGGCGACCGGCGGTGGCGCTGGAGCAGGGCGAGCGGGGCGCGGGAGCAGGAGGCGCGCGCGCTTGGGCGTGGGCAGCGTGCTGCAGCCTCAGGATGGGCCCCGATGGGCTCCGCGGGCCTGCCTTGGGCCCAAGCAGGCCGCGGCAGCGGGTAGAGGCTGGCTGGGCGACGTGGCGGCGCGAGATTGGTGGAGGGCGGTTGGTCAGGTGGTGGCTTGTGGTGGCGTAGCCGCTGGTGGACTGCCAAGTGGCGGCGGTGGAGTGGGGCAGTGCGGAAAACGAGGAAGGTGGGTGGCGGCTGGGAGGAAGGAGAAGGCTAGGGGGGCTAGGGTTTCCAAATCTGGCAGGGGGAGGTGTTTAAATAGGAAAGGGGGCTAGGAGGAGGGTTTTGGGGTGTTTTCGGACCCTCCGATCGCGATCCGACGGTTCGAGACGGAGGGGGGTAGCTAGGTGGGCTGTGTAGATGGGCTAGGGGCTGAGAAGAGAGGGAAGTTGGCAGCCCGGCACGGTTTTCGGAACACCGAAAACGTTCGACGTTTATCCAGCTATAGTGGCGCAACAATTATCCGTTGGGGCACTAAATGACCTCCGAATGAGACAAAATTTGGCAGACGGTCTACCTAGAAGATAATAAGACCGCACGCCAACTTTCACTCCATTCTGAGAACATTTTTATCCCACTTATAAAATAATATTTCGGAGGTGCCGCGGGCGCGTGCGAGTGTGTCGGGTCTCGAAACGGACAACGGAAGGAACGGAGAGAAAGACAACTACGAACGGATGCAAGTTTTATGAAAACATGCGGATGAAATGCACATGATGACATGACGAAGTGCAACAAGCAAATGAATTACACGGCACCGATGGAAATAAATGGAAGGCATCTGGAGCATCGGTCTCGGGGCGTCACACCCCCTCCTTCTTCTTCTTCCTTGGCCTCCCCCCTAGATGGGAGGAGAGTTTCCCCTCCAGTCCATGGCTGACATGGCAGCGGAGGGGCAGGAGCCCCTCCTAGATTGGATCTCTCTCCTTGTTCTCTTCTATTTCGCGTTTCTGTTTTCTGGCCTTTCACCGTTTCTTAAATTCCCGGAGATCCGTAACTCCGATTGTGCTGAAATTTTAACACGATTTTTTTCCGGATATTAGCTTCCTTGCACCCGAAGAAGAGCCCCAACCAACGTACGGTGTACCCACGAGGCACCACCGCGCTCCTAGGGGGGCCACGCCCTGGTGCGTAATTCTCCGTAAAAATCACATATATTCCAAAATAATTCTCCGTAAAAATTTATTGCATTTGGACTTCGTTTGATATGGATTTTCTGCGAAACAAAAAACAAGCAAAAAACAGGAACAGGCACTGGGCACTGGATCAATATGTTAGTCCCAAAAATTATATAAAATGTTGCCAAAAATATGTGAAAGTAGTAGAATATTGGCATGAAACAATCAAAAATTATAGATACGATGGAGACGTATCAATACACACTTTTGCTTCCTAGATGGTTATTCTGGTTTTTCTCAAATACCCATTTCACTTGAAGATCAAGAGAAAACCACCTTTACGTGTCCTTTTGGTTTATGTAATGCACCTGCTACCTTTCAAAGATGTATGACTGCTATATTCTCTGACTTTTGTGAAAAAATTGTTGAGGTTTTTATGGATGATTTTTCCATTTACGGAACTTCTTTTCATGATTGCTTGAGCAACCTTGATCGAGTTTTGCAGAGATGTGAAGAAACTAATCTTGTCTTGAACTGGGAGAAGTGCCACTTTATGGTGAATGAAGGTATAGTCCTTGGGCATAAAATTTCTGAAAGAGGTATTGAAGTTGATAAAGCTAAAGTGGATGCTATTGAGAAAATGCCATGTCCTAAAGATATCAAAGGTATAAGAAGTTTCCTCGGTCATGTTGGTTTCTATAGAAGGTTTATAAAAGACTTCTCTAATATTTCTAGGCCTCTTACTAATCTCTTGCAAAAGGATGTTCCATTTGTTTTTAATGATGATTGTGTAGAAGCCTTTAAAATACATAAGAAAGCCTTAATTTCTGCACCTATTGTTCAACCACCTGATTGGAACCTACCATTTGAAATTATGTGTGATGCTAGTGATTATGCTATTGGTGTTGTTCTAGGACAAAGAGTTGATAAGAAATTGAATGTTATTCATTATGCTAGTAAAACTCTAGAAAGTGCTCAAAGAAATTATGCTACTACCGAGAAAGAATTTTTAGCAGTTGTGTTTGCATGCGGTAAATTCAGATCTTACATTGTTGATTCCAAAGTTACTATTCATACTAATCATGCTGCTATTAAATATCTTATGGAAAAGAAAGATGCTAAACTTAGACTTATTAGGTGGGTTTTGTTGCTACAAGAGTTTGACTTTCATATTATTGATCAAAAGGGAGCTGAGAACCCCGTAGCTGATAATTTGTCTAGATGGAGAATGTTCTTGATGACCCACTTCCTATTAATGATGATTTCCCTGATGAACAATTAGTTGTGATAAATGCTTCTAGTAATACTCCTTGGTATGCAGACTATGCTAATTACATTGTTGCTTAATATATACCACCTAGTTTCACATATCAATAACAGAAAAAGTTCTTCTTTGATTTAAGACATTACTTTTCGGATGACCCATATTTATATAAAGAAGGAGTAGATGGTATTATTAGATGTTGTGTACCTGAGCATGAACAGGAACAAATTGTAACACCCCAAAAATCGGATTATCTATTTTTGAGCTATTATTCCTTCCTAGCTTTCCTCTCCCAAATTTTTCCTCTGGAATTTGGTGAGTGACCAGGTGAATCCAGACAATCCTCAGCCTCTCAATGCCTTTGCCATGCTCTTGTGCCAGCCAAGCTCCCGGCAGTAAATCCCGAACCTCATTCAAACCCTAGTTCCAAAATTTTAGAACTGGAAATCCTGCCTTTGTTTTTACAAAGGAACCATCATTTTTCTTGCTCTGTTAATCCTCCCAAAATTTCCAGAGATCCTCCTTCATTCATAAACCCTAGATGTGCAAAAATATTGCCAAGTCATATGCAATATTTTTCATCTAGAATTAATTCCTTTTTCTACCCTAAGAAGGTATTAAATCCAGGAAAATACTTGCCCATCTCCAAAGTTCATGAAAACTTGTGGAGATATTATTTGTGATCATATTGAGCTCTCACAAAAATATTGGCCATAATTAAATAAGGGAAATTGCATTTTCCTATTTAAAGCCAATATTTCAATTTGGGGCCTTTCCAAAGGAACTACCATTTTGGTAGCTAGAAAAAATCCCAAATAATTTGTGGAGCTTATCATATCCATATATTCACCATTTCCATCAAAATCTCAAGTTCCACAATTCAAATTTTGAGCACAACATCAAGTTGCAAACTCTGTCCAGATTTCCAGTTTGCAAAGGAAGTGCTTGCTCCCTTGACCTTTTTGGGCTGAAATATTTCAGGGTGGTTAACAGTGATAGATCACCCCTGGATACCAAAAACCAGCCCATTTCATCTAGCCAATTTTCCCCAGTAAATTATCTAAGTTTCTGTTCAGATTGAATCTCTGTGAAGGAAGTACCTTCATAGATGATCAAAATGAGCTGAAATTGTTCCAGATAGCTCTCATGATCATATCATCACCCTAAACTAAAAATCAGCCAAATCCATCTATCCATTTCTCCCCAACATCATAATTTGCATTTCTGGTCAGATTGCAAGGTTACAAAGGAAGTACCATCTACAGTTGTCCATTTGTGCTGAAATTTTGCCAGGATGACTACCTTAGTAGATGACTAACCCCAGCCCAAGATCATGCCAAGAGGAGCACTGTGGTGGCCACACCACCCGTCAACAGTTTGCTGCTAGAAACTGTTTGACCTAGAGCTCTCCCGTGCAATCCAGATGCATAAGTCAACTCAAGGAAGAGTGGAGAACACGGTAGACATAGTTTGGCATCGAGTGTGGTGTGGCAACGCCGTGGCCACGCGGTGACCACGGGCAGAGCACGCCAACTGCGTGTCCTGTGCGCCAGAGCCTTCGGGAGCACGCCTCCAGCGGGTTCCAGCTCGTCCGGGCGCGCCAGCGAGCTCCCCACCGCACACATACGCCGCCTGGAGTCTTCCCTCCTCGTCCTCTAGCCCGTGGATGCCTCTGCCGATATCGATTCGCCATTAGGTCACTGCCATGGTGGCGAGCTCTCGGAGCTTCGGCCGGCGTCGCGTAGCCCTCCCTGAGGCTATTTAAGGAGTGCCCGAGCCTCTCCCGAGCAGCAGCAAGCCCAGCCTCCTCCCATTCGAGCTCGGGGAGCTCTCTCCTCGCCCACGGCCGTGGCTCTGCCGCCGTTCCCCTCGGACGATTCCGGCCGTGTGCCCCCCTCCTCTCCATTCCTGTCCACGACCTCCCCAGAAGCCTGCAAACCCACCGCCGTCCCCATCTTCCTCGAGGAGGTGCTGCCGGAGTAGTCTCTCGAGTACCCGTCGGCCACCATGTGTTGGCCCGTGGCGACGGCGCTACAGGGTGACCCTTAGAACCCCGTGACCGCCACCAGAGGCAGCGTGGTGCCTTGGTTCCGGCGAACCCAGCGGCAGGCCCTCCCGCGCCGCCGTTCATCGGCTGCGCCGGCGGTCAGGCGCCCCTGTTCTCGCCTCTTTATCCGATCACGAGGAAGAAGCCGATCGGGAGGAGAGAGAGAAGAGGATAGGGTGGGGCCCGGCTGTAAGTGGGTGTTAGCCCGGGCCCGCGAAGTTTAAGTGGAAACGTACTTTTAGAAGTACGCTTTCCAACTTCGAATGTGTATTTTCCTGCGGCCTCAGAGGGAAATGCGTTTTCACTGCAGCGGAAGCGTAAACCGTGGAAAGGCGCTTTCAGCCCAGCCCCGCGGCCGAAATGGCTATATAGTGAGCGTTCACCCGTTAAGAAATAAAATGGACAGTTTTTGTCTGTTTTTCCGCTTAACGAACGAATGGCCGTTTCTCCACGACCGTAACTCCGATTGAGGTAATTCCAACGCCCACGTCTTCAGTTCGTCGAGCCCGTTCTGATGGTATCATTTTCATAATGTTTTCACACTATGAAAATAACCATTTTGCCCTTGCCCTTCGATCAGCCCCTTCGAGAGGGAAACTTTTTCGGCAAATCTTTCCGCGAGCTCATCGCACTTCTTCCCGGTGACTAAATCAACCCCAAGGCAAGCCAACCTCTTGTCATGAGCTCCGGACTTGCGTGATGACTTTGCTTGCACCCTGTGTGTGTGTTGCAGTATATTTCAGATCGTCTGTTAGTCTGCACTGATATAGCCCTGTTATTTCATTTGTGCCAGATGCTAGTGTTATTTACCATGTAATATCATGAATTGCTTTCATGTCATATCTTCCATGCTAGTAAGAATGCTTTTAATACCATTATCATGTTAGCACTATGATTTGATCTCATGCCATGATTGTCAATATTGTTATGATTTTGCTATGCTGTTAAGTGATTGTTCCTGCTTATACATATTGGTGTGATTGTACGATGACGGATATATTAAATTGAACTTATAAATTAAACCTCCTCCGTCATCGATGGGATCGAGTCATAGTGCCACCAAACCAAGCTTACCCGTGCAGCCACATTTGTCGTTATGGGACGGCCTTGACTTGGTCTAACTTTGTGCTCTCTTATCGGTACCACCAAAGAGGGCAGGTTATGCGCGCGTGCTGCCCTGATCAGGTAGGCGGCGATAACCTTGTGAGCCCAGTTGTTTGTTTAACCCGGGAGTCCCCGTTTGGGACAGGTTAGTTTGGGTAACGTGCGCAACCTCTACAGAGTGTAAGAATCTATTCGAATAGCCGCGTCCATGGTATTGGACACAGTTCGTACTAGGTCACACTATTTGGTCTTGATCGATCTGGAGGACAAACCTGTTATTATAAACATGTGCTACTAAGTAATGTGGTAACTTGGACTATGGGATATGTGTGAGAAGTCACCATGTTGTTCTGATATGATCACGAGATGGGATCTCGGTGAGTCATAAGTTAGCCCAGAGGGGCAGTAAAACTGAATGATGTCACAACATACTACTTCAACGCTTCATAGGCGGTAAGTGTAATTGTGGATACCATGCTTCGTGAAGGTAGTCATGCCATGACATGATATGTAGTTGATATGTCTGATCCTTGTTATGCCATGCTTGCTCCATGTTTTCCTATTAATTCCATGCCATGCTTAGAATAAATTCTTATATAAGCATAGGGCTTGCTTTGTCATCTGCTTGTTTGGATGCTATGTATTTGGTTGTCTTGCGAGTACATTCAAAGTACTCCCTGGCCTTGCACGTGGCCAGTTGCAGGAGAAGATCCGTCATGCTAGATCATAACCCAGCCAGTCCGATGAGTTGTGGAGCCCAGCCAGAGATGTCGTTGCCGCTGAACCAAGACCTCCGCTGCCATTTAGTTAGCCTTGGAGCCATGTAATATTGTTGTAAGCAACAGTATTGTAATACTCCATTTCATATAATAAAGCCATTTTTGTGCCTGGAATTGCTGTATCATGTCTCAGACGTGCGCTAGGTCTTATCCTAGGACTGGCGTGCGTCGGCCCTCTATCGGGGTGCCACACAAATCCTACGGAAGTGTCACTCCGAGGCATACAGATGACACCATGCAGGAGACAGAACTGCACATAAGGTATTACAATCTGGTTTTTATTGGCCTACTCTTTTCAAAGATGCACGTAAGTTTGTCCTCTCTTGTGATGAATGTCAAAGAATTGGTAATGTTGGTAGACGTCGGGAAATGCCTATGAATTATTCACTTGTTATTGAACCATTTGATGTTTGGGGTTTTGATTATATGGGACCGTTTCCTAAATCCAACGGGTATACTCATATTTTAGTTGCTGTTGACTACGTTACTAAGTGGGTAGAAGCTATTCCAACTAGTAGTGCTGATCATAACACTTCTATTAAAATGCTTAAAGAGGTTATATTTCCGAGGTTTGGAGTCCCTAGATATTTAATGACTGATGGTGGTTCACATTTTATTCATGGTGCTTTCCATAAGTTGCTTGCTAAATATGATGTTAACCATAGAATTGCATCTCCCTATCATCCTCAGTCTAGTGGTCAAGTTGAATTAACTAATAGAGAAATAAAATTAATTTTGCAAAAGACCTTTAATAGATCCAGAAAGAATTGGTCTAAGAAACTTGATGATGCATTATGGGCTTACAGAACTGCTTATAAAAATTCTATGGGTATGTCTCCATATAAAATGGTCTATGGAAAAGCATGTCATTTACCTCTTGAGTTAGAACATAAAGCATATTGGGCAATTAAAGAACTTAACTATGATTTCAAACTTGCCGGTGAAAAGAGGTTATTTGATATTAGCTCTCTAGATGAATGGAGAACACAAGCTTATGAAAATGCCAAGTTGTTTAAAGAAAAGGTTAAAAGGTGGCATGATAAGAGAATTCAAAAACGGGAATTCAAAGTAGGTGATCATGTTTTATTATACAATTATTGTTTAAAAATTTTTGCAGGAAAACTTCTCTCTAAATGGGAAGGACGGTATATCGTCGAAGAAGTTTATCGCTCTGAAGCCATCAAAATCAACAACTCCGAAGGCAATAATCTGAGAGTGGTGAATGGACAAAGAATTAAGCATTATATCTCAGGTACTCCCATTAATGTTGAAACTAATATTATTCAGATAATTACACCGGAGGAACACATCAAAGAGTCCTACCGGAACGCTCCAGAACCCTGAAAAGGGGTAGGTATGTGATACGGTAAGTAAACCGACTCCAAAAATTCCATAATAATTATTTCTGTTCGTTTTGGAATATTAGAAAAATTAAAAAAATAAGAAATAGCTGAGGGGACCCACGAGTCGCCCACAAGGCAACAGTGCCCTCCCGACTCCGTTTTCCTCTCGTATGCTTGTTTTGCAAGATAAAAATTCTTTATATATACTCACGGGTGTTTTGACCACCGCATCGCAAGTTTCTCCTTTGTTCTTGTTTTGTACTATTTTCTGTTACATTTTCAAGGCCGAGTGATACGTCCCAAACGTATCTACTTTTCCAAACACTTTTGCTCTAGTTTTGGACTCTAATTTGCATGATTTGAATGGAACTAACCCGGACTGACGCTGTTTTCAGCAGAATTGTCATGGTGTTGCTTTTGTGCAGAAATAAAAGTTCTCGGATGGGCCTGAAAATTTACGGAGAATATTCCAGAATATATGAAAAATACTGGCGCAAAGATCCACAAGAGGGGGGCCACCAGGCGCCACAAGCCTGAGGGGCGCGCCCACCCACCCAGGGCGCGCCTTGCAGGCTTGTGGGCCCCTGGCCGCTTCGTTTGCCCTAACTCCAATGCTATAAATACCTATTCATGGAGAGAGAAAAACTGAGAGAAAGAATCATCATGTTTAATGATACGGAGCCACCGCCACCTCCTGTTCTTCATCGAGAGGGCTGATTTGGAGTCCGTTCGGGGCTCCGGAGAGGGGGATTCGACACCGTCGTCATCATCAACCATCCCCCATCACCAATTTCATGATGCTCACCGCCGCGTGTGAGTAATTTCTTTGTAGGCTTGCTGGACGGTGATGGGTTGGATGAGATTTACTATGTAATCTAGTCAATTTGTTAGGGCTTTGATCCCTAGTATCCACTATGTTCTGAGATTGATGTTGCTATGACTTTGCTATGCGTAATGCTTGTCACTAGGGCCCGAGTTCCATGATTTCAGATCTGAACCTTTATGTTTTCATGAATATATTTGAGTCCTTGATCCTATCTTGCAAGTTATATGCACCTGTTACGTGTCATGATCCGCATACCCCAAGATGACAATAATTGGGATTCTTTCCGGTGATTGTCGTAGTTTGAGGAGTTCATGTATTCACTATGTGTTAATGCTTTGTTCTGGTTCTCTATTAAAAGGAGGTCTTAATATCCCTTAGTTTCCTTAAGGACCCCGCTTCCACGGGAGGGTAGAACAAAAGTAGTCATGCAAGTTCTTACTATAAGCACGTATGACGATATACGGAATACATGCCTACATTACATTGATGAATTGGAGCTATTGTGTATCGCCCTAGGTTGTGACTGTTACATGATGAATGTCATGCAACATAATTATCCATCACCGATCCAATGCCTACTCTTTTCTCATATTGACCTTTGCTTAGTTATTTTCGTTGCTGCTGCTATTACAATCACTACAAAACTGCTACTGTTACTGCCTTGGTTACTATTGTTACTGATACTACTGCTATTGAAACTATCATACTACTGTGCTACTAAACACTTTGCTGCAGATATTTAGTTCTCCAGGTGTGGTTGAATTGACAACTCAACTGCTAATACTTGCAAATATTCTTTGGCTCCCCTTGTGTCAAATCAATAAATCTGGATGAAATACTACCCGTGATAACTGTTGCGATCCCCTATCCTTGTGGATTATCAAGACCTTTTTCTGGCGCTGTTGCCGGGGAGCATAGCTCTATTTGTTGAGTCACTTGGGATTTATATCTGTTGATCACTATGAAGAATCTGAAAGACGCTAAGACTAAGATTGTCCCCTATATGAGTAGAGGAGGTAAGGAACTGCCATCACACTTTGCACTTGATTCACCTTCTGTTTTGAGTAGGCTTCCGACACCACCACCTGCTATTCATTCTGATATGTCGCAAGTTATTGATGATACTACTTCTGCTATGAATGAAGCTGTTGATGATGCTAGTACTATGCTTGATAATACTGTGCCACTTGGTGAATTTCTTGATGAACAAATTGCTAAAGATAAAGGAATTGAAAATGTTGAAACTCTTGAAAATTATGATTCACCTAGCTCTCCTACTAGAGTTGAAATGCCTGAAACATCTGATGGTTATGTTTTTGATAGGGAGACAGCTAGGGCAATTCTTGCTTGTAATGATAGAGATGAGGTTATAAAATTGCTTGCTGAGTTGAAAGAAAAATCTATGAGGGAGAGAATGAAATATGATCCTAAGTTTTCTACCTCTCCCATATTTGTTACTGATAAAGATTATGAATTCCCTGTCGATCCTGAGTTGATTACTTTGGTTGAATCTGATCCTTTTCATGGCTATGAAACTGAAACTGTTGTGGCACACCTTACTAAATTGAATGATATTGCCACCCTATTTGCTCAAGAGGAAAAAATCCATTATTACTATATTCTTAAGTTGTTTCCTTTCTCATTAAAGGGTGATGCTAAGAAATGGTTTAATACTCTTGCTCCTGGTTGTGTGCGTAGTCCCCAGGATATGATATATTAGTTCTCTGAGAAATATTTTCCTGCCAATAAGAAACAAGCTGCTCTACAGGAAATATTTAACTTTGTGCAAATTGAAGAAGAGAATCTCCCTCAAGCTTGGGGGAGGCTTCTCCGATTACTTAATGCTTTGCCTGATCATCCTCTTAAGAAAAATGAAATACTTGATATCTTTTATAATGGACTAACCAATGCTTCTAGGGACTACCTAGATAGTTGTGCTGGTTGTGTTTTCAGGGAACGGACTGTTGGATAAGCTGAAGTACTATTGAATAATATATTGAGAAATGTTGATGATTGGACACTTCCTGAACCACCACCTAAGCCAACTCTAAAGAAGAGAGGTATTCTATTCCTCAGTCCAGAAGATATGCAAGAAGCTAAGAAATCTATGAAGGAAAAAAGGTATAAAAGCTGAAGATGCTAAGAATTTACCACCTATTGAAGAAATACATGGGCTCAACATCCCGACACTGGTAGTGGAGGTAAATTCTCTCACTAGATTTGATGAAGGTGATATTCCGTATAATAAATCTGCTAGTCAATGCATGTATGAATTTGATAATTACATCATTAAACAGGAGCACTTTAATATGTATGTTAGCAATCTACTAAAACGAAATGCCATCATGATTGAACGCTTGAGTGACTTGATGTTTAGAACTGCTAATGATGTTAAATGCTTGAGTAAACATGCTTCTATGGTCCAGACTCTGTTAGAACGAATTGCTAAGTCACAAAATGATTTGCTTGATGAGATGAATAATAAAAGGAATGATCATGATGTTAGAGTTGTTACTAGAGGAGGTAGAATGACTCAGGATCCTCTATATCCTGAAGGTCATCCTATAAGAATTGAACAAGATTCTCAAAGAAATAACATTGATGCACCTAGTCCATCTAATAATAAAAAGAAAAGGAAAAATGATAGAACTTTGTCTACTTCTAGTGAACCTGAGATAGGAAAACCTCCTGAGAATCATAATGATGCTTCTATCTCTGATGCTGAGACACAATCTGGTAATGAACATACACCTAGTGATAATGATAATGATAATGATGATGTCCATGTTGATGCTCAACCAGATAATGATGTAGAAATAGAACCTGCTGTTGATCTTGATAACCCACATCCTAAGAATAAAAGATATGATAAAAGAGACTTTGTTGCTAGAAAACATGGAAAGGAGAGAGAACCATGGGTTCAAAAACCTATGCCTTTCCCTACTAAACCATCTAAGAATAAGGACGATGAAGATTTTGAGCGCTTTGTTGAAATGCTTAGACCTGTCTTTTTGCGCACTCGCTTGATTGATATGTTGAAAATGTCTCCCTATGCTAAATACATGAAAGATATTGTCACAAATAAAAGAAAAATACCTGAAACTGAAATTTCCACCATGCTTGCTAATTATTCTTTTAAGGGTGGAATACCTAAGAAGTTAGGAGATTCAGGAATACCTACTATACCATGCTCCATTAAAAGAAGTTATGTCAAAACTGCTTTATGTGATTTGGGAGCCGGTGTTAGTGTTATGCCTTTCTCTTTATATAGAAGACTTGATTTGAATAAGCTCACACCTACTGAAATATCTTTGCAAATGGCTGATAAATCCACTGCTATACCTATTGGAATTTGCGAGGATGTTCCCGTTGTAGTTGCAAATGTTACTATCTTGACAGACTTTGTTATACTTGATATGCCCGAGGACGACAACATGTCGATTATCCTTGGTAGACCATTTTTGAATACTGCAGGGGCTGTTATTGATTGCAACAAAGGCAAGGTTACTTTTCATATCAATAGTAATGAGCATATGGTTTATTTCCCGAAGAAACAAACTTCAGTGAATGGTATTAATTGTATTGAAAAGGTTTCGACAATCACCATTGGGGGTTTCAAATTTCCACTCCCTACTGTCAAAAGGAAATGTGAAATTCCTATTGTTGGGGAGATGCATATCCCCATTGAGGTAACTTAGTGTTATACGAAAATTCTTCGGTTTCATGTCATTCGAAAATAGTTTGTTAATAAGACTTGATCAACCTTATTAATGGATTCTTTTTGAGGGGCATGTGGTCGATGAATTTAGTAAGCACAACCTTCTGTACCCACCTTTTGCTCTCTGTTATTTTTAGTAGAATAAAATAAAATGCCATGATTATCCTGTTTTTTGAATTTTCTGTGCAATAAAAAAATGGCCCAAAAATAAAAGTTCTCAGAATGCCTTGAAAATTTAGTATGATTTTTTCACAATATTTAAGAATTTTTGGCACTGAACACACCCCAGGGGGGTGCACCTGTGAGCCACAAGCCCATAGGGCGTGCCCACCCCCCTAGGCACACCCAGCAGGCTTGTGGGTCCCACAGGGACCCACTCACTTATGCCAGCCACCCATCTCCTTCTTCTTCCTCCAGAAAAAATCAAACTTGCTCCCAAGCCCATGTTCTTGCTCATTTTGCTATGATTTTCGATCTTCTTGCTCGGAACTCCATTTCCAAAACTGTTTTGAGGAATTACTCCTTGGTATGTGATTCCTCCAATGCTCCAATTAATTTTTGTGCTAGTGCTTTATACTTTGCAAAATTTTTCTGCTGTGGTGACCATGTTTATGAGCTTGCATGTTGAATTTGTATGGTCAAAAGTAGTTTTGATGCATGATATAGCCTCTAGATACTTGTAGGAGTAGTTGGTATCACTTTTGTTGAGTTTTGTTAACTTTTCTTTTGAGTCACTAAAAATTTCAGAAATTTTTCAGAGAAAAAGAAAATGTTTAGGAAGATGTTCCATGGTGGTTCCTCGAGAAAGAGTGCTCCTAGGCCCGCAATACGCGAGCCGGATACCGAACCGCCGCGAGAGGCCGCGGTGCTACCGTGCGAGTGGCCGTCGAATGCCTTCATGATTCATGCCGGCATCAAGGAAGAGTTTGATATGTACGTGAGCAACACCGAGCTCACAGAGTTCCTGGCAGACAGGTGCCCACAATACTATGACCTCACTGACTCCTTTGTGCGAAGATTCAAGTATGTATATCAGCGCACTTCACATGATGTTATTTTCAACCTATATGAAAAATCCTTTTCGCATGTCTGTTGAAGAATTTAGTGAAGTATGCAAAATTCCATTCTGGGGAACTTGGACTGAACCTCATAAATCTGATTGCAATGAATTTCTCATTAACATTACTAGGGGTGAAACTAGAGGCATCACACAAGCTACTATGGGAACATTCATTTTCCTGCCATACATTATTTTGCTCTGTTCATTGGTAGATGCATTAATGGTAAACATGATCATAGTCATCTTTGCGCCCCTGACCTAAGCGTTCTTAAGAGTGCGGTGCTGGGAGATAAACAATTTAACATGGGGGCTATTGTTGCACGTCATTTACATAATAATGCCTTAGTTGGCGATTTCTTTGGTGGAATTTATTCCACTCGCTTAGCTACCTATCTTGGTGTGCCCATTAAACAAAATGACACCTTGTTGCCACCTAGTTTCCTTGATTATGATGCTATGGAACGCCACCAGTTCCTTGAGAGGGGTGCCCCTCCATTCAGATATATGCTAATCTTTAACAGGCGTCGTGTTTTCCATATTGTTTTACCTGCTCCAGCCTTCTTCGATTTCCAGGGAAAACATAGACATTTTATACTTGAGGAGGAGGCTGAGGAGTACGAGAGGGCAGCAGAGACCAAGCGCCTTAACGAGGCAGCTCGCCAAGCTGTGGCAGCTGCATTTTAATACAACCTGAACTACCATCATGGGCATTATCTAGGCCAGGACTGGCCGTAGACCAATGATACGTCTCCAACGTATCTATAATTTTTGATTGTTCCATGCTGTTATATTATCAATCTTGGATGCTTTTATATGCATTTACAGCAATTATATATCATTTTTGGGACTAACCTATTAACTTAGTGCCCAGTGCCAGTTGCTGTTTTCTGCCTGTTTTTTGTTTTACAGAATATCAATACCAAACGAAGTCCAAATGCCACGAAACTTTTTGGAGATTTTTTCTAGCCATAACAAACACTAGAAGCTTCGGGCTAAGGCCAGAAGCCCCAGGAGGTGGCCACGAGCCACCAGGGCGCGCCTGGGGGCAGGCGCGCCCTGGTGCCTCCTGGGCCCACCTCTGCCTCTTTTGACCTAATTCCACCACTATAAATTACCAAAAATCGGGAAACCATCAGGGGAGCCCACGAAATACTTTTTTCGCCGCCACAAGTTTCTGTTCTCGAGAGATCCCATCTGGAGGCCTTTTCCGGTGCTCCGCCGGAGGGGGGATCGATCACGGAGGGGCTCTACATCAACCTTGCTGCCCTTCCGATGATGCGTGAGTAGTTTACCACAGACCTTCGGGTCCATAGTTAGTAGCTAGATGGCTTCTTCTCTCTTTTTGATCCTCAATACAATGTTCTCCTCGATGTTCTTGGAGTCTATCCGATGTAATCACTTTTGGCAGTGTGTTTGTTGGGATACGATGAATTGTGAGTTTATGATCAGATTATCCATGAATATTATTTGAGTCTTCTCTGATGTCTTTTATGCATGATTATTATAGCTTCGTATTTCTTCTTCGATCTATTGATTTGGTTTGGCCAACTAGATTGATTTATCTTGCCATGGGAAGAGGTGCTTTGTAATGGGTTAGATCTTGCGGTGCTCAATCCCAGTGACAGAAAGGGACATGACATGTATGTATCGTTGCTATTAAGGGTAAAAAGATGGGGTTTATTCATGCGTGAGTTTACTTTGTCTACATCATGTCATCTTGCTTAAGGCGTTACTCCGTTCTTTATGGACTTAATACACTAGGTGCATGCTGGATAGCGGTCGATGTGTGGAGTAATAGTAGTAGATGCAGGCAGGAGTCGGTCTACTTGTCTCGGACGTGATGCCTATATACATGATCATTCCCTTGGATATCATCATGATTATTTGCTTTTCTATCAATTGCCCAACAGTAATTTGTCTACCCATCGCATGCTATTTTCTTGAGAGAAGCCTCTAGTGAAAACTATGGCCCCCGGGTCTATCTAAATCATATATTAAAAACCCTAAAAATACTTTGTTGCACTTTTTCTTTTATTTATTTTATTTTGTATTTTTGTTTCAATCTATCTATCTATCACATACAATTTAATCTTGCAACTTACCACCGAGGGATTGACAACCCCTCGTTCGCGTTGGGTGCAAGGATTTGTTGTTTGTGTGCAGGTACTGCTAACGAGGTGTTGCGTGATTCTCCAACTGGATTGATAGCCTTGGTTTCATAACTGAGGGAAATACTTACCTCTACTGTGCTGCATCATCCCTTCCTCTTCGGGGAAAATACCAACGCAAGCTACAAGTAGCAGGAAGAATTTCTGGCGCAGTTGCCGGGGAGACATCATCAACATCTATCAAGTACCTTTGCATAAACTCTCATCTCCTTGCATTTATTTTATTTGCCTCTCGTTTTCATCTCCACCACTTCTAAAAAGTTTTAACAAAAATACAAAAATATTTTCCGTTTGCCTTTTTCTTGTTTGCTTGTTTGCTTGCTTGTTATCTTGTTTGCGTAGCCACGATGTCTCAAGAAAATATAAAATTGTGTGATTTTTTCAATACTACTAATAATGATTTTATTAGTACTCCAATTGCTCCTCCCGCCGCTAGTGTGGAGACTTGTGATATTAATGACGCTTTGCTAAATCTTGTTATGAAAGAACAATTTTCTGGTAGTCCTAGTGAAGATGCTGCATCCCATCTAAACACTTTAGTAGAATTGTGTGATATGCAAAAGAAAAAAGATGTGGATAATGATATTGTGAAATTGAAATTATTCCCATTCTCATTGCGGGATCGTGCAAAATTTTGGTTTTCATCTTTACCACGAAATAGTATCGATTCTTGGGATAGGTGTAAAGATGCTTTTATTACTAAGTATTTTCCTCCTCCGAAAATTATTTCACTTAGAAATCAAATTATGAATTTTAAGCAACTTGATCATGAACATGTTGCCCAATCTTGGGAAAGGATAAAAATTATGCGGGATTAAATTTTGTCTCTAGAAATCTTTTAGATTCCACCGCGGGTGGTACTTTTATGGAAATTACTTTTGGAGAAGCTACTAAATTGCTTGATAATATTATGGCAAATTATTCACAATGGCATACTGAAAGAGTTCCTACTAGTAAAAAAGTGAATTATGTTGAAGAAATTAATACTTTGAGTGATAAAGTTGATGCGCTTATGAAATTGGTTGCTAGCAAAAATGCTCCTATTGATCCTAATGATGTGCCTTTGTCCACTTTGATTGAGAAAAATAATGATCCCGTAGATGTGAATTTTGTCTCGCGAAACAATTTTAATAATAATGCTTATAGAGGTAATCTCAATGCTAGGCCGTTCCTTGGAAATTCCTCTAATAATTATGGCAATTCCTATGGTAATCCTTATAATAATAATAATAATAATAATAATAATAATAATAATAATAATAATAATAATAATAATAATAATAATAGGACGCCCTCTGATCTTGAAAGTAATATTAAATAATTTATTAATGCTCAAAAAGTTTTCAATGCTACGATAGAAGAAAAATTGAGTAAACTTGATGATATGTCTAGGAGCATTGATAGAATTATTCATGATGTGGAAAATCTTAAGACTAAAATTTTTCCACCTAAAATTGATATTAATGAATCAATTAAAGATTTATATGTCTCCATGGATGAGAGTAAGAAAAGAACCGCCATGCTAAAAGCTAAACGAGAATTTTTAGAAAAAGCGATTCCTCCCGGTTTCTATCGTAGTAATGATGAGAATATTAAAATGATTGGTGTTTCGTCTATTGATTCTTTGTTTAGCAAATTAAACTTGATGAAAAGGGAACTGAAGAAGAGTCAACTTTAGCTAAAGAGCGTCCCCTTAATTCGGAGGGTGAAAATCTTGATAAGAAAATAGCTAAAAGTGGGTTTGGAGAGGTAAAAACTTTAAATAGCGATGTGCCCACTCTCTTGGATTACAAATATTTTAATTATGATAGTTGTTCTTTGATTGAGTGCATTTCTTTGTTACAATACATGTTAAATTCACCCAACGCTTATGAGCAAAACAAAGCTTTTACGAAACACATCGTAGAAGCAATGATGAAAGCGTTAGAAGAAAAGCTAGAACTAGAAATTTTAATTCCTAGAAAATTATATGATGAATGGGAACCCACCATTAAATTTAAAATTAAAAATTATGAGTGCAAAACTTTATGTGATTTGGGTGCTAGCATTTCCACAATTCCAAAATCTCTATGTGATGTGCTAGGTTTTACCAATATAGATGAATGTTCTCTTAATTTGCACTTGGCGGATTCCGCTATTAAAAAGCCTATGGGTAGAATTAAAGATGTGCTTAATATTGCAAATAGAAATTACGTGCACATTCATTCTATTATACTTGACATTGAATGCAATTCTTCTTGCCCCATAATACTTGGTAGACCGTTCTTGCGAACCATAGGTGCTGTTATTGACATGAAAGAAGAGACTATAAAATTTTAGTTTCCATTAAAAAAGGGTATGGAACATTTCCCTAGGAAAAGAATTAAAGCACCATATTAATGCATTATGAGGGCCACTTATGGAATCAACTTGAAAGATGACAACACTTGAAACTATGCATGATGCCTAGCTAGGGGCATAAAACAATAGCGCTCATTGGGAGGCAACCCAATGAATAAAATAAATTTTTATCTTTCGTGTCTGTTATGGTGTGTTTTCACATTTATGATACTGTTATGATTGAGTTTTTTATGTTTTAATTAGTGTTTGTGCCAATTAAAGCCTTTAGGATGATGTGGAAGATACTATAATTGATGCTGTTTGGAAAACAGAAAGTTTTGTGTCCAGTGCTGGAATTTTGGTTCTGTACTGGAGCGTCAGAAAAATCTGAAATGTTTACAAAGTATTGGTATATGAATTTCCCACGTTGTCCTAATTTTTCAGAATTTTTGGAGTTACAGAAGTATAGCTTTTAAATAGATTTCTACAGACTGTTCTGTTTTTGACAGATTCTGTTTTTGATGCACTACTTGCTTGTTTTGATGAAACTGTGGATTGTATCGGGGGGTATAAGCCATGGAGAAGTTATAATACAGTAGGTATAATGCAAAAAATAAAATATGAATGGGTTTGCAACAGTACTTAAAGTCGTGATTTATTTTGTTATACTAATGGATCATACGAAGGTTTTGTTGAGTTTTGTGTGATTGAAGTTTTCAAGTTTTGGGTGAGATTACGATGGATGAAGGAATAAGGAGTGGCAAGAGCCTAAGCTTGGGGATGCCCGAGGCACCCCAAGGTAATATTCAAGGAAGACTCAAGCGTCTAAGCTTGGGGATGCCCCGGAAGGCATCCCCTCTTTCTTCTACCAACCATCGGTAATTTTACTTGGAGCTATATTTTTATTCGTCACATGATATGTGTTTTGCTTGGAGCATCGTGTATTATATGAGTCTTTGCTTTGTTTGCTTTTTATTTTGTCACAATCATACTTGATGGACACACCAATTTGAGAGAGCCACACGTTCATCATAATTTGTTAGAATACTCTATGTGCTTCAATTAAATTTTTGAGCTAGGCAGTTGCTCTAGTGCTTCACTTAAATCTTTTCGAGCACGGTGGTGGCTATATTTTCAAGAAATAAACTCTCATGCTTCACTTATATTATTTTGAGAGTTGATAAGATTAAAATTTTGAAGAAATAAACTCTCATGCTTCACTTATATTATTTTGAGAGTTGATAAGATGAAAGTTTTGAAGAAATATATGCACTCTCATGCTTCACTTATATCTTTTTGAGAGTTGATGATAGTAATGGTAATTTGCACAAGATATGAATTTGGTCCCAAAGTGATGAATATTCAAGAGGGATTATTGGATATCATAAGTGTGATTCCTTGCAATAGTTTTGCGATATGGAGATGATGATATGTGAGTCATGTTAGTGAGTAATTGTGATCTAGTAAGAATATTAGTGTTAAGGTTTGTGATTCCCTATGCATGCACATTAAGTCAATAGTTATGCAAAGAAATTATATCCTACTTATGGTGCATTATTCGGTGTTAGTTATGTTCAATGCATGTTTATGACCGTTTTCGTTTTTTGGTTGGTTGCTTCTCAATCTATTTGCTAGCCTTCATTTGTACTAAGCGGAAATACTGCTTGTGCATCCAAAATCCTTAAACCCAAGTTGTGCCGAATGAGTCCACTATATCTACCTATATGCGGTATTCCCATTCCGTTCCAAGTAAATTTGCGTGTGCCAACTCTAATTTTCAAAATAATTTTTCCGTTTTGTGTGCCCGTACCGCTCATGAAGCGGCAGGGGATGGCCAATATTTTCCATGCTAGGTGTGTTATTCTCACGATGAGTGTTTATTCACTTGTCATTGCACGAGAGAGTGGTTGGTAATAGGGATGCCCAGTCCCACAATGAAATCAAAATTAATAACAACAAAATTCCTTGGAAAGTGTTAGTATGGAGGGCACCCGTGGATACGGCTAGGCATGGATTGTGAAAGAATGGTGGAAAGGAAATAAACTTTACTTTCTGTTTGTGAACCGCCTATGATGTGTCTAGCATGGAAGATATTGGGAATTCTCGGTCGTTTTCGTTGACAGGAAAAGCATGCCTCTCAAAATATTTTTATCTCTCTAATTTAAGCTTTGAGCTCTGGCACATTAGCAATTCTCTGCTTCCCTCTGCGAAGGGCCTATCTATTTACTTTTATGCAATTTTTATTTTTATTTGAGTCTCCATCTTCTCATATAAAGCACCAACTAGAGAGCACTATTGTCATACTTGTGCATTGGATGTAGCTAATATGGAGTGTGTTTCATGAATGGATCAATGATTGAGCATAATGGGCTATGGATAACTTTCTTTAGCATTGATATTTTGAAAGACATGGTTGCTTGTTAGTATGCTTGAGTATTTATATCTTCATGTCAAACTATAGACTATTGCTTTGAATCATTCAAGTCCAATGTCCATGCTATAAAATAAACGAATATGATGAATATGATAGGAAGCATTCCACATTAAAAATTCTGTTTTTATCATTTTCCTACTCGAGGACGAGCAGGAATTAAGCTTGGGGATGCTCATACGTCTCCAATGTATCTATAATTTTTTATTGTTCCATGCTGTTATATTATCAATCTTGGATGTTTTTATATGCATTTACAGCAACTATATGTCATTTTTTGGGACTAACCTATTAACTTAGTGCCCAGTGCCAGTAGCTGTTTTCTGCCTATTTTTTGTTTGACAGAATATCAATACCAAACGAAGTCCAAATGCCACGAAACTTTTTGGAGATTTTTTTCTGGACATAACAAACACTAGAAGCTTCGGGAGAAGGCCAGAAGACCCAGGAGGTGGCCACAATGGGGGGCAGGCGCGCCCTGGTGCCTCGTGGGCCCCCCTTTGCTCCGTTTGACCTAATTCCACCACTATAAATTTCCAAAAAATCATAAACCCTCAGGAGAGTCCACGAAATACTTTTTCCGCTGCCGCAAGTTTCTGTTCCAGAGAGATCCCATCTGGGGTCCTTCTCCGGTAATCTACCGGAGGGGGAATCGGTCACGGAGGGGTTCTACATCAACCTTGCTGCCCTTCCGATGATGCCGGAGTAGTTTACCACAGACCTTCGGGTCCATAGGCATTAGCTAGATGGCTTGTTCTCTCTTTTTGATCTTCAATACAATGTTCTCCTCGATGTTCTTGGAGTTCTATCCGATGTAATCACTTTTTGCAGTGTGTTTGTTGGGATCCGATGAATTGTGAGTTTATGATCAGATTATCCATGAATATTATTTGAGTCTTTGCTGCATTCTTTTATGCATGATTATTATAGCCTCGTATTTCTTCTCCGATCTATTGATTTGGTTTGGCCAACTAGATTGATTTATCTTGCCATGGGAAGAGGTGCTTTGTAATGGGTTCGATCTTGCGGTGCTCAATCCCAATGACAGAAAGGGACATGACACGTATTTATCGTTGCTATTAAGGGTAAAAAGATGGGGTTTATTCATACGTGAGTTTATCTTGTCTACATCATGTCATCGTTCTTAAGGCGTTACTCCATTCTTTATGGACTTAATACACTAGATGCATGCTGGATAGCGGTCGATGTGTGGAGTAATAGTAGTAGATGCAGGCAGGAGTCGGTCTACTTGTCTCGGACGTGATGCCTATATACATGATCATTGCCTTGGATATCGTCATGATTATTTGCTTTTTTATCAATTGCCCAACAGTAATTTGTCTACCCACCGTATGCTAATTTCTTGAGAGAAGCCTCTAGTGAAAACTATGGCCCCCGGGTCTATCTAAATCATATATTAAAACCCCTAAAAATACTTTGCTGCACTTTTTCTTTTATTTATTTTATTTTGTATTTTTGTTTCAATCAATCTATCTATCACATACAATTTAATCTTGCAACTTACCGCCGAGGGATTGACAACCCCTCGTTTGCGTTGGGTGCAAGGATTTGTTGTTTGTGTGCAGGTACTACTAATGAGGTGTTGCGTGATTCTCCTACTGGTTTGATAACCTTGGTTTCATAACAGAGGGAAATACTTACCTCTACTGTGCTGCATCATCCCTTCCTCTTCGGGGAAAATACCAACGCAAGCTACAAGTAGCAACCAACTTAGGCCAAAAGCCTAAGCTTGGGGGAGTACGCATTTCTCACCGACATTACATTCATGTTCACACATTCATTCCAGTCGTCGGTGTTCATCCATTTTTCATTGTATATCCATGTTAGTTTCATTTTCATTTTCGGCTTGGGTGTTTGAAAAACTTTCGAAAATCCAAAAAAATTAGTTTTAGTTTCTTTCTTGCTAGTTAATTCTTAGTAGTAAAAGAAAACCCAAAAAGATTTCTCATTTCTTCTTTTACTTGTTGGGAGTTTTCCCGTGTAAATAGTTTTTCTCGTTTTTTGTTTTTCCTTTGTTATTTTGCCTTCTTCAGAAAAAACCAAAAACTCCAAAAATATTTCAGTGTGTTTCTCTGAATTTATTTTCTTTTCGTTGAGTCATCACAAGGAGAAGACCACGATGAAAATGTTGAGTGGCTCCCATATGCTTTATTGTTGATCTAACAAAGAGCCACTGTTACCTTCTCTTCTCCTTTGAATAAATGTTTGCAGATTCCAGCTTAGTCCACGGCACACTTGCACCATTCTTATTATTATCACATCATTCGGTCGTGCAAGTGAAAGGAAATAATGATGATATTTGATGAAGTGATTGCGGTGAAGAAAAGCTGGTATGAACTCTTCTTGTTTTTGTCGTTGTAAATATGTTTAGCTCAGTATTCATGATTCAACATTGTTATAAGTAAACATATTTGTGATGACAATTACAGATCATAGTTGCTCATGCCATGCTTAAATAGCTAGGAGTGGATAATGATTTATCTTGAGTGTCAACATGCATTAAAATGGTTGTGATGTAGTATGTTAGCATGGTATCCTCCTCTGAGTAATTCGAGTGGCTTGACTTGGCACATGTTCATACATGTAGTTGAATCAAAACCAACATAGCCTCCATGATATTTATGTTCAGGGTGTTGATATCCTACTCATGCTCGTGTTCAGTGTTAATTATTCACAATGCATGTCTACGACCGTTTTCGCTCTCTAGCTGGTTGCTTCTCAATCTATTTGCTAGCCTTTGCCTGTACTAAGCAGGAATACTGCTTGTGCATCCAAATCCTTAAACCAAAGTTGTTCCAGATGATTCCACTATATCTACCTATATGCGGTATTACTCTGCCACCTCTAAACATTCAAACGAACATCTGTTTTGTGTGCCCGTACCGCTCATGGAGCGACAGGGGGCGGTCAGTATCTTCCACGCTAAGCGGGTTACTCTCAGATGAGTGTCTATTCACTTGTCATTGCATGAGAGAGGATGGTAATCGGGATGCCCAGTCCTATGCTCAAATCGAAATCATATAATGCGAACAAACTCCCCCGAAAAGTTGTTGGTATGGAGGGCACCCATGAATTCGGCTAGCCATGGCTTGTGTTGGTATGGTGGAGGGGGTGTAAACTTTACCTTTCCGCTTGGGAACCGCCTATAATGCGTTTAGCATGGAAGATATAGAAAACTCTCGGTCGTGACGTTGACAGGAAAAGCATACCTCCCAAAATTTCTTTCATCTCTAATTTAAGCTTCGAGCTCTGGCACCGCTGCAAATCCATGCTTCCCTCTGCGACGGGCCTATCCATTTACTTTTATGTTATTTTTATTGTTGAGTCATCACCCTCTCATTTAAGCACCAGTTGGAGAGCACTATTGTCATTTTTATGCATTGAGTATAGTTAATGTTGGGTGTGACCATGACTGGATATCCTCTACCCTGAATTACAATGTTTAGTCGTTGCTTGAATCTCAGAGGTGCTCTGCATTTATGTTTTTCGGTCTCAGAAAGGGCTAGCGAGATACCATGTTATCATATTATATCATGATTGTTTTAACAAATTGTTGGCATCCGAGATATCTTATTATTGCTCACTAGTTGGTTATGTTATTGCCATGAGTAAATGTGAGACCTAAGTGTTATCATTCATGTGGTTAGTTCATAATCTTTGCTAAAAACTTGGATGCTAGTTAAGTATATATACAGACAACAAGAACAAAAGAGTTTGTAAAAGTTTTTCTTTATCACTTTCAGTTTGTCAACTGAATTGCTTGAGGACAAGCAATGAGTTAAGCTTGGGGGAGTTGATACGTCCCAAACATATCTACTTTTGCAAACACTTTTTCTGTAGTTTTGGACTCTAATTTGCATGATTTGAATGGAACTAACCCGGACTGACGCTGTTCTCAGCAGAATTGCCATGGTGTTGATTTTGTGCAAAAATAAAAGTTCTAGAATGGACCTGAAAATTTACGGAGAATTATTCCAGAATATATGAAAAATACTCGCGCAAAGATCCACCAGAGGGGGGGCCACCAGGCGCCACAAGCCTGGGGGCGCGCCCACCCTCCCAGGGCGCGCCTGGCAGGCTTGTGGGCCCCAGGCAGCTTCGTTTGCCCTAACTCCAATGCTATAAGTACCTATTCATGGAGAAAAGAATCAGAGAGAAAGAATCATCGTGTTTAACGATACGGAGCCGCCACCACCTCCTGTTCTTCATCGGGAGGGCTGATCTAGAGTCCGTTCGGGGCTCCGGAGAGGGGGATTCGACGCCGTCGTCATCATCAACCATCCTCCATCACCAATTTCATGATGCTCGCCGCCGTGTGTGAGTAATTTCTTCGTAGGCTTGCTGGACGGTGATGGGTTGGATGAGATTTACTATGTAATCTAGTCAATTTGTTAGGGATTTGATCCCTAGTATCCACTATGTTCTAAGATTGATGTTGCTATGACTTTGCTATGCTTAATGCTTGTCACTAGGGCCCGAGTGCCATGATTTCAGATCTGAACCTTTATGTTTCCATGAATATATTTGAGTTCTTGATCCTATCTTGCAAGTTATATGCACCTGTTACGTGTCATGATCCGCATACCCCAAGGTGACAATAATTGGGATTCTTTCTGGTGATTGCCGTAGTTTGAGGAGTTCATGTATTCACTATGTGTTAATGCTTTGTTTCGGTTATCTATTAAAAGGAGGCCTTAATATCCCTTAGTTTCCTTAAGGACCCCACTGCCACGGGAGGGTAGGACAAAATATGTCATGCAAGTTCTTACTATAAGCACGTATGACTATATACGGAATACATGCCTACATTACATTGATGAATTGGAGCTATTGTGTATCGCCCTAGGTTGTGACTGTTGTCGGAGTTCAGGCTCCGGGAACCCAAAGGTTCGAACACTGGGGTGAGCTCGCTCCTACCTCTTCGTCCCCTACCACGGCTAAGCTACGGCGAGAGCGCGCTAGCGAGGAGCGGACCGTGGACTCAACGGTTTACCCAGGTTCGCGCCACCTTGCGGTGTAAAACCCTACTCCTGCTTGGTTTGGATTGCAGTGAGCAAGAAGGTGTTCTCGCGTACAAGGTAGGAGAGGAAGGAGTCGATCCCATCCCTCATGGCAGCACTGTCCCTTTATACCCGCCTTGGTCCTCTTCCCCCTCGAAACTTTGGCGGGAAGGGTTGCCACACTTGGTGGGTTTTGAAAGGGGACAGGCGCTCAGGCTATCCTGACTAAAGGCGGTCTTCGCCTGCAAAAGCATGATCCATGATGCACCGGTGGTCTCGGTGATGACCTCCGCCCTGCGCGCCCGCAGTCTTGGTCTTCTTTCGCCGATCGGGCAACCTTTGGGGTTTCTTTGGGAAGTGGATTGCTGGCCTTGTTCCCTTAGCACAAAAGGGGAAAACTCTCTTCATCCGCGCCTGCTGGCACGGCCTCTGTCGCCGTTCGTCGCCGCGCGCGTCACCCACATGACATGATGGGCACGAGACCGCGCGCCCGAGCCGAATAGCCCTTGTCTTGCGTGCCTTCGGGGGGGGTGCCTCGGGAGGCCACTCGGGAGGCCGCCTCGCGAGAGGGCCTCGCGAGGCTGTTGGTGAAGATACTGAGTCTTGCTCGCCTACTCCCTAAGGAGGGGTCCTCAGGAGGCCAAGGCCTCATGGGGGGTCTTGGTGAGATGCTCGATGGTGGCGGCCTACTGGGCCTACGCCAGGTGTTGCGCCCTGGGCCAAAGGCAGATGGGCCAGGATACCCTGGGTTCCAGGGGCCCGACAATAGCCCCCAGGCCCGCGGCGCGCACGTTCCCGCCTACTAGGGGGCGAAACAGTGCGGGCCCTAACCGCCTATGGGCCAGGCACAACGCGTGGCGCACGATGTGACGGGGGATGCCCCCACTTCTCCCACGACGCCTCGGTAACCGCCCGCGCTGACATAAAGCCTGACGCGCGCGACGCGAGACCATCATTGCCTTCCTTCGCGCACTGCTTCTGCTTCGTTTCCCGATGCCGAAGAAGGCGGAGCGACGAGAAGAGCCCCGCGCCAAGCATAAAGAGGGGGAGAGAAGAGCCGAAGCCCTCCACCCATCTTCTTCTTCCTCCAACCTTTCCTTCCTCGTCTTGCCAGGGATGCCGCAGTGATTGTGAGGGGAAGAGGGTGTGCCCGTGCTTCTGCTGCCGCACCCAAGGTTTCGCCCCGGGGGCGCGGGCGCTCCTTCGCGGCTACCGGTGCTGGTCCTAGCGGCCGTGAAAGGGGCGCCGCCCGCGGGCGCGGACGGCGCGGCGCGCGCGGCCGAGGTGACCGTGGCGGGGCGGCCGCCCTACCTCCCCTGGCAGGGGGCCACTCGGTGGAAGCGGCTCATGAGTTCATAGTGAACATGCATCGCCAGCCCTGCACCTGGCTCCGGCTCCCGGACTCCTTCGCGGAGGCGATGGCGGACCGCGCACTCTTGGGCCTATGGGTGCAGGCCGATGGCTGCTGCAACGGCCCCTCCTGGGTGGCGACGGAGTTGACCCCCTCGGGTTTCATGTTCTTGAAGCAGGAATGGAAGTCGTTCGCCCTCGCCCGCGGCCTGAAGCAGGGGCACGTCCTCCAGTTCAAGTACGACGAGGCCGCCACGCTCTTCGTGAAGATCTTCAGGATCTCCGGCAGCCGTTTGAAGTGCTGCGCGGAGAGCGAGGACGGCAGCTACAGCGGCTCCTCCAGCGAGGACGATAGCGACAATGGTGCCGCCCCCTCCGGCGGAAGCGGAAGCGACGACAGCTCCCCCCGCATCAAGAGCGAGGATGAGGACTCCGACTAGGCGCGCGCGGCGTCCATGCTGGAGTCTTGGGGATGACGGTGCCCCGCCTAGGCCTCTTTCTTCTTTTTATTCTCCTGCACTGGATCGATGTAGCCCCGTGGGGGTGTGAGAACAATAGCTTTTATGTTTTAGTTTAATGCTTTTGCGGTTTGGAATGTATGCATTCCCTCCCGAAGTCCTCTCGTGAGGCCGGTTTTTTCTTTCTTCTTCGCCTCGGCGCTCTACGCCGTTGGGACCCAGCCCCCGAGCGGGCCTCAGCCGTCGCTGGTATGTCCAGTCGCGATGCCGGGACAAGGCCAGGAGGTGAGGGGCACCGGGAGCTACTGAGGGCTCCTGAGGCGCGATGCTCAGGGAGCCCCCCCTTTGGCGTGCAAGCGGCTCACGCGAAAGAAAAAATGCCAGCGCTCAGTGAGATCGTGAAGGGAGAGAGCTTGAGTGACGGTGAGGGCGTCTCGCGAGGAGGTTGGACTTAGCTTTTGGCGGAGAGCGGTGTCGGGCGAGCCACAACTCGTGAGGAGTGCATGCGGCTCATGAGGCGTGCCTCGCGAGGCTCAGCCTTCGAAGTCTTCGTCTTGCGAGGTCTTCTGATCAGGCGATCACCGCAGTCCAGCTCGCGATAGGCTGCCGTGTCCGGCACGGGTCAGCCTATGGTTGGTGCAACCCGTGGGGCGCCTTCAGTCGCGTTAAACCAAATCACCTTGGCGGAGGGATCCTGGGAGTGGAGGTGCGGAAGGCGCGGTGAGAAAGAACTTGAGCCGCGTGAGGTGACGCTCGGACGCACCTGGCAGAGCTGTGCTGGGGAGTCATCAGATCGCCTGGTGAGGCGTGCCACGGAAGCTCACTCCTCCGGGACGAGGGGGCTCGCGAGGAGCAGGGGGCTCGCAAGGAGCAGGGGGCTCGCGAGGAGCAAGGGGCTCACGAGGCCCTGGCACGAAGGGCGCCAGCCTCTTGAAGGAGGCGCTGGTGTTCCTCAGGCCAAAAGGCATGCGCGCGCCGCCGCCGGCGGGGCCAGCGCCCTGACCGACTCGCGGCAGCAGGAAGGGGTCCTGAGGGACGGCCCTGTTGAGGCTGGTGAATTCAACGCACATATGCTCCTTGCCGCCCTTCTTGGGGACGACGACTGGGTTGGCGAGCCATTCGGGATGGCGCACCTCTCGGATGACTCCAACTTCTTAGAGCTTCTGAACTTCCTTGACGATGAAATCTTGCTTCTCTGGCGCCTGGCGCCATGCTTTTTGCTTGACGGGGCATGCATTGGGGCACACCGCTAAGTGGTGCTCGATCACCTCCCTCGGCACACCGGACAAGTCAGATGCTTTCTAGGCGAAAACATACGAGTTTGCCTGAAGGAAGGTGACGAGCGTGCTTTCCTATGCAGGAGGAAGGCCAGCGCCGATGGTGAAGGCAGGGCCGGAGCTGCTGCCGTCCACCGACACCTTCTTCGTCTCGGCGCGGTCCTGAGAGAACAACTGATTCTTCTTCGCGGATGCGGCCTCAGGAGGCTTGACCGCGTCCTCGTCAGCCGGATGCGCGATAGCTGCGGCTTTGTAGGCGTGCTCAAGGGAGCAGACCGCGTCCTTCTCGTCGCATGTGACAGTGATGATGCCGCTGCAGCCAGACATCTTGAGGATGTTGTAGGCGTGGTGGGTCACTGCCATGAACTTGGCGAGAGCTGGGTAGCCCAAGATGGCGTTGTACGACAGGCCGATGTGCGCCACGTCAAAGTCGATGAGCTCGTTTTGGTAGTTCTTGTGGGTGCCGAAGGTGACGGGAAGGCGCACTTGCCCTAGAGGAATGGTGGAGCCATCAGTCACTCCAGAGAAGGGCCTGGTTGGCATCAGCTGGTCGTAGGGCACTTGGAGCGTCTCGAAGGTCTCGATGGAGATCACGTCGAGGCCGGCGCCTCCATCGATGAGTGTCTTGGTGACCGCGACGTTGCTGATGGTGGGAGTGCACGGCATGGGGAGTGCGCCTGCAGAGGCCGTGGACTTGGGGTGGTCTTTGGAGTCGAAGGTGATGGCGTACTGCGACCACTTGAGGGGCCGCGCGGCCTTAGGCCTCGGGAGGGCGGCGTTCACCTCGCGATAGAGCTGCTTGAAGTGGTGGTTGGACACGGGGGGCTGAGCCCCGCCAAGGATACAGGCGACCGCGCGAGGCTCCTGGTAGCCCCCAGCGCCCTCATCAGGCTGGTTGACGTCGTTCCTCCGGGGTGGCGGCGGGAGAGCGGCATTGGCCTGAGGGTTTGCCTCACGAGGCTGGTCGTGCTAGGCGGCCTCACGAGGCTGGTCGTGCTAGGCGGCCTCACGAGGCTGGTCGCGCCAGCCCTGGTGGAAGTTGTCGTTGCCGTTGCGGCCATCCCAGCAGTTGCCGCCGCGGCCACCTCCGTGACCGGTGCCGCGGCCGTTGCGGTCGTCTCGGCGGCCCTGGCGCTCGTCGCGGAGCAGCTTGAGCTCCTGGCAGTCTTCAGTGCTGTGGGAGCGCACGTTGTGGTAGGCATAGAGCGGCCGGCCGTCCTTCCTGGGTTCATCGTGTAGGGGAACGCAGCAGAAAACAAAAAAAATCCGACCTACGCACCAGCCCAGGACCACTATGGAGACTGCATACAAGGTTTGTCTTTTTCGTTACCGACTCGTAGCGCAGCGGTAGTAGAGTCGATGACGATCGGCGGTGCAGATCCCCGCAGCTAGGAATTACAACCTTCCAACCGCGAGGATGTACTCCCTCATCTGCCCTTCGGACAGCCCTCCGGAAGGTGGTCGGACAGTCCCTCGGACGGTGTCGCGGACAGCCTTTCGGGAGGACCTTCGAAACTAAGATGGTCACTTGGACAGCCCTTCGGGAGGTACTCTCGAACTAAGACCGAAACTACGATCTCTCTACAGAGTTGCACACATACAGTGTCATCTATCCGGCAGGGCTTCGCCGTCCAGAACTAGTTCTTGCCGGAAACTAGACAGCCTTTCGGCTCTACGAAACTATTTCGCTGTGAGGGAGAGAGAAGCCAGACAAGTCTATGGCATGTGTATGAGAGCAAGCATGATCTGATTTTGGAGAGCCCTTTCCACCTCTATTTATAGGAGGAGCAAGGGGCAGAGGAAAGAGGTGAAAAGACCAAAAGGACCTTCCTAGGATCTTTCCACCACATGCCACATAAGGGTGTGTAGAACATATCCACCATGAGGTGGAAGGACACCTCAAGGAGGGCCCCCCCATGCCATGGCCGAAATTTGCAGCCCCCTTGGGGGGCTCCACCTCCCTTTCACACACCAAAAGTGGTTTTCTTCTAGAAGAAAAACCCCATTTTCAAATCAGCCCAAAAAGTGCTTTTCACTATTCACGAAGACATTTTTCTGCGTCCGTTAAAACCCAAATTATTTCTGTGTGCCTAGAATAATTCTAGCACCCACCAAAACAATTTTGAACGCATTCCGAAACAATTTCGAAACAATGTTTCTTCAGCGAAAAGCAACCAAAGCGGTTCCGGCTGCTCCGGAACATTTCCGGTTTTTGTCTCGGAAAATTCCCAGAAGTTTCCAGAACACTTCTGGCATCCTCCAAGAATTTCCAGGCATGTGCCAGAACCAATTTGACTTAATGGAATACCCTGAAACAACTTTTCAGTTTCACCGGAACTATTCCGGTGTTCTCTCCGGAACGTTTCCGTTTCGTCCGAAACTTTTTCGATGATTTTCTGTCAGATTCCCCGTCTAGTATTCAGCAGATAGATGACCCTTAAGCATGTGACCCTATAGGTTCGGTGAAGTATAGACATGACCCGGAACACTTTCCGATCAATGATCAACATCGGAGCCGTGGACACCCATATTGACCCCTATACCCACACGAAGGAATATTCGAGTGAACCTCCAGTTGCCGTGTGCTATTCATGTTGCTTCGCGATATGTTACAAATACCCGAGGTGAGATTTATTGCATCCCCGTGGATCAACAACTTGTCCACTATGCAAGTTACCTCGTTACCGGTTTTGTTCTCTTTACTCGTTTCCGTGTTCCGGCATCCCAGTGATCAAATCACAATTGTGTCTGGCCAGACGATGATGGATACCGTAACACGGAGAGGGCCCGAGAATATCTCTCCATCGTCGGAGGAGCAAATCCCAATCTTGAGCTATCAAGTCCCTTGACACACTTTTCCATGAACCCGTAAGCCGCCGTAATAGCCACCCATTTACGGATGACGTTTAACAAACCCCAAAGTTCATGAAGCAAGCATGAAGAAACTCGACACTCTCATGGTCTAAGGAATTAGGCAAACATTAACTTCTCTGTGTTATTAACCATTAACTTGTGACGAAAGAATCTCATAGCATAACAACAATCGGGTCGATTCAACACAAGTGTTCTACTAACATTGTGCCCTCAAAATTGCCGGCATAGACATGCCCATGATCAGGAAAACAGGACCATCATGCAACACTTGAGCTAGTCTTAGAGGCATGACTAGGAATACATTTTACCGTTTATTATTCCACACGTGCATATGAGTCTTCCTCCGAGCCTCGTGGTTATTGTAGACTCAAGAACCATAGCAGTTATAGCATGGAACATAAACATAATTATGAGCATGGAGATAAACAATAAAATTTATTATTGCCTCTAGGGCATATCTCCCACACATCGCGGTCACGGCCGCGCTTCTGCTCGGGCTCCGCCGCAAGCACAGCAGGGCCCTTGCGCTTGACGTCCATGTTTTTGGCCTTGGCGGCATCGAGCGCCGCATCGGGGTCGTTGTGGATGAAGAGGCGACCTTCTTCAGCCTTGGCGCACTTGTCAGTGAGGTCGAACAGCTCAAGCACTGAGTCTAGATCGTCGTTGATGGCGAGCTTCTCACGCATCTTGACGTCCGTGACGCCGGTGGAGAACGTAGAGATGACGGCCGTGTCAGAGGCGCGCGGTATCTTGTTGCGCACTTGGCTGAAGCGCTGGATGTACTTGCGGAGGGTCTCATCTGGGCGCTGCCGCACGTGTCGCAGGTCGTTGATGGTGAGGGAACTGGCTGCAGAGCTCGGCCCATGATGAGATAGACGCCTTGGGGAGGTTCATGAGCCAGGAGCGCGGGCCATCCTTGAGGTCCATGGGGAACCAGTTCGCCATGACCTTGTTGTCGCCGTTCTCCGCCTCGACGCTCAGCGCGTAGAGCTGAAGGAACTCTGCAGGGTTGGGGGTGCCGTCGTAGCGTGGAGGTAGGTTAGGCTTGAACTTCACGGGCCACACCACCCGACGTAGCTCGCGGGTGAATGCACGGCAGCCGACACCGCTTGAGGGGACGCTGCCGACGAGGGCGGCGCGGTTCTAGCGCCCAGCCGCCGCAACGTCCTGGACGGCCTGGTCCTGGCGCAGGCGCTACTGCTCGAGGAGCACTCGCGCATCGGGGGGCGCACGTCGGATGATCTGGCAGCTGGCCTCGTCTCGGACTGGCGCGGACACGCCACGGGATGGCTCGCGTGCCCGCGCATTGCGCTGGGGCCCGCCGAGCTCGCCGTGCAGAGGAGGCGGCGGGGGAGTGCCGTGCGCCAGGTCCCCAGCACGAGACGGCGGAGGGCGGAGCGAGTGGGAAGGCGCCGGAGCGTCCCCGGCGGCGTTGACGAGCTCGGTAATGCGACCAAGCCAGGCATCGTAGCCGGCGTGAGCTGGACGGTAGCAGAGCAGCTCGCCCGGCATGAGTAGCACGGCCTGCGCGTTCGGTGTCGCCATTCGCCTGCACGGAGGGATGCAGGGAGGAGTCCTGCTGCTCACGGGTAGCGGGGTCGGTGGCAGCAGCAGCCTCAACAGGGCGGTGGCGGTTGCCGCGAGCCACCGGCTCCGTCTAAGCCACGTGGCCAGCTCTGCGCTCAGCGCGCTCGCGGCGAGCGTTGGCCATGAAGCTGGTGGAGCGGAGGACGGAGCGGAAGAACGGTAGCGCACCTCTACCTGGCGCGGCAAATGTCGGAGTTCGGGCTCCGGGGACCCAAAGGTTCGAACACTGGGGTGAGCTCGCTCCTACCTCTTCGTCCCCTACCACGGCTAAGCTATGGCGAAGCTACGGCGAGAGAGCGCTCGCGAGAAGCGGACCGTGGACTCAGCGGTTTACCCAGGTTCGGGCCAGATTGCGGTGTAAAACTCTAGTCCTGCTTGGTTTGGATTGCAGTGAGCAAGAAGGTGTTCTCGCGTACAAGGTAGGAGAGGAAGGAGTCGATCCCATCCCTCATGGCAGCACTGCCCCTTTATACTCGCCTTGGTCCTCTTCCCCCTCAAAACTTAGGCGGGAAGGGTTGCCACACTTGGTGGGTTTTGAAAGGGGACAGGCGCTCAGGCTATCCTGGCTAAAGGCGGTCTTTGCCTGCAAAAGCATGATCCATGACGCGCCGGTGGGCTCGGTGATGACCTCATGACCGTCTTGGTCTTCTTTCGCCGATCGGGCAACCTTTGGGGTTGCTTTGGGAAGTGGATTGATGGCCTTGTTCCCTTAGCACAAAAGGGAAAAACCCTCTTCATCCGCGCCTGCTGGCACGGCCTCTGTCGTTGTTCGTCGCCGCGCGCGTCACCCACGTGATGGGCACGAGACCGCGCAGCCGAGACGAACAGCCCTAGTCTTGCGCACCTTCAGGAGGCCACCTCAGGAGGCCGCATCGCGAGAGGGCCTCGCGAGGCTGTTGGGGAAGATATTGAGTCTTGCTCGCCCGCTCCCTGAGGAGGGGTCCATAGGAGGCCAAGGCCTCATGAGGGGTCTTGGTGAGATGCTCGATGGTGGCGGCCTACTGGGCCTACGCCAGGTGTTGCGCCCTGGGCCAAAGGCAGACGGGCCAGGATACACTGGGTTCTAGGGGCCCGACATGTAGCTAGTCGGTTGCGGGATACCGAGGGTGATTCCTCTTTCACCACCTTCGATGAGGCCTCTATCGTGCAGCCCCTCAAGTGTGAACCCATCGAGGGTGATTCCTCCAAGTTCACCTTAACAGTTACATCGAGTGGGAATCCATCGAGGGTGATTCCCCGGATTCCTCACAATGTTATGGACACACGGGTACTTTGACCTTCACCGCAGACCGTTATTAAAGACGGGTCGGCTCCAAGAGCACCCGCGAGATAATGTTGAAGTCGGGCCGACCCCAAGGGTACCCGCGAGAGAGTCCTGTGGCGGTTGGCTGTTAACGGTACCACCCAGGATGTGGTGGTAGCTCAGGACTTGTCCCGACAGCCGACACGGAACTTACACTGTAGTCGGAGCGACAGGGCAGGCGGGGACTACATAAGAGAGAGGTGGGCCTAGTCCCTGGTCGTGGTCCACGAGATACCTAGTCGAAACGGCCGAAGCACTGGTCGTCTCCGCGAGCTCCTAATAATTCACTAACGGATTTGGGTATTTGATCTGAGTTGGCCACTGGCCTATACGCACTACCACCATGCGGGATAATGGTTTAATGGGGCCCTCGGTGCCGTATGTATTAGCCGAAAGCTCTGTCAGACGTCCAGTTCAGCATTGCGGCCGGGATGGACCAGCGCCATCCAGGATAGGGGTGGTGCCTGGCTTCACCCTGCACGCAACGACCCGGAGGGCAAAGGGCGATGGGCCCAAGACCCCTGAGCGCTTAGGATGTAGACCGGCGGGGACCTCTCTGCGGAGCCTAGGTAGGACTACGTCGTGTCGATCAGCTGAGGCCGGGCATGACCCAAAAAGTGTGTCCGGCCAGAGTTAATCGAGCGTGTTGGGTAACAGTAGTGCACCCCTGCAGGGAAGTTATCTATTCGAATAGCCGTGTCCATGGTAACAGGACGCTCAGTGTAGTATCCCAATCTACTACAACTAGAACTGGATACTTATGATACTTTAATTAATATGTTAGCTCCGGGATCGCTTTCTCGCAGGGAGTCGAGGAAGGATCTCTGGGCATTGTTGCTATTACTTATTACTTTATGTTATACTACTAATCTGCACTCTTCTAATGCTGCAAGATGCTGCAAGATGCTAGTCTTCGATAGGCAAGGTCTTCCCCTCTGTTCTGGCAATTCTGCAGTTTAGTCCACAGATATAGCCCCTCCCTTTGATACCGATGCATACTTAGCATAGATCTGATGTAAGTCTTGCGAGTACTTTGGATGAGTACTCATGGTTGCTTTGCTACCTCTTTTTACCCATACCCGATTGCTGCAGGTAAGGGGGTGTGCGGTGCTGTGTTCGGTCTCTGTACGTCGATCACACCGATTGAGTCACCGGTGGTAGAGCATGGCAACATGGGCAAGGGTGTGGGGCCATTGATGGATCTCTAACCAGCCTATACTAAGCATTTAGGACAACAGATAAAGTATCAATAGCAGGTTACAAAATCAGGCTATGCATCAGAATAGGAGCAATCAGTTACGGTAGCAAAATTTAATGCAAGCATGGGAGAGAAAGAATGGGCGATATAGGAATGATCAAGGGGGTTTTGCTTGCCTGGAAGCTCTGCTGAAAAGGAAGAAGGGTCGTCGGTGACGTAGTAGATCACAGGGGCATCGGCAGCAGTCGCAGGGTCTACCGGAGAAGAAAGAGGAGGGAGAAACAAATAAATAACGGGAAAACAAAGGCACACAGAGGCATGTCATATCTGTATAGGTTGATTATGTGCTCCAATGCTTCACTAATTATTTTAGACGGAGAGGGAAAATAATCTTTCCCCAGCTCCAGGTGCTTATCAGTATAATGATCCGGAGGGGAAGGTTCCATGTTCACCTAGTTAGGAATGATGGTCAAGCATTTTGATCACATATTCGGATTCGTCTTATTTTTCTGATCATTTTTCATATATAAATTATTTTCATCCGAGTTACGGTTTATTTTATATGATTTTTCAAAGTTTTAATCATTTTCTGGAATTTCTGGAATTAATTTAATTCGAAAATCACTTAAATACTAATTGCAATGGGTACACAGAAGTGTACCCAGAAATGTGCAACAGAGGCTGACATGTGGGTCCAGTTGACTGAGTCAACTGCCCAGTCAGCAGAGGCTGACTGGTGGTCCCCCTGCTGACTCAGCAGGGCCTTATCCAAATGAACAGTGGCAGGGCCCCACATGTCATACACAGTGGCTTAAACAGGGTCTATTTAAACTAAACAGAGATTAATTAGGGGTGGGCCCCTGGTGTCAGTGACTATTAATTAACAGATTAAGTTTAATTAGTGAAAAGATTAATTAGCACGTGGGGCCCAGTGGTCAGTGAATGTGCTAGCCCAGTCAGCACGTTGACCAAGTCAACATGGTCAACTGGGCCCGCGGGACCCACTGGTCAGTGAACCAGGGTGGCCCCGCCGGGTCGGCGCCACGTCGGACCACCGGCGTTAAGCCGCCGGCGACCACAAAACGCGGCGGCGCGCTTCGGCCTGCGTCAGAAAACGGCTACGGGCGACGGATTCGGGCGCAGTTGGGCTCGTTCGAACGAGCGCAGCGCGCCGCGTCGTACGGTGGCAGTGTCGTGGTCAGGGGTGCACCATAGCGACGACGGCGACCACGACGGCGGAGGCCGGAGTTCGGCCGAGCTCGGAATCAGTGCTAGGGAGCACGGGGAGGTACGCGCGTGCGTGCGTTGGGCTCCTAGGAACCCCAGGAGCACGGGGCGGTGCTCGGACGCGAGCTCCGTGAGCTGTGGCCACGGCGGCGAGCTCAACCGCGGCGACGAGCTACGACGATGGTGGAAACGATGGCTACGGGTGACGAAACAAAGCGCTGGGAGAGGGGTTCCGTGCGGGTGCTCACCGTGAAGGCACAAGGAGGCCCGTCGAGAGGTTAGGAGCAGCAGGGGCGACGGAATCGGCGGCGGAGCTCATCGGGGCAGAGGAGGAAGACGAAGGTGTGGGCAGCGCTGCGATGGCTCCCGGCTCCGTCCAGCAACACTGGAGGACGTAGCGGACGCGGGCGGAGCTCGTGGGCACGACGGCGAGGCGCGGGGATGACGGTGGCTACGCGGGCAAGCTCGCGACGGCGATGACCGAGGCGGCCATGGCAGAAGGAGGAGGGAGCAGTGCGAGGTGGAGGGGGATAGGGACTGGCGCGAGTCCCCGAGGCCGCGGTGGCGTCCTTATCCCCTCCCGCGGCGCCTGTAGCGGCGCGGAGCGGCGAGCGGGCGGCGTCGGGCGCGTGCGCGCTGGCTGACACGGGGAGGAGGGAGACGACGACGGCGCTGCTAGGCTGGGCCTGCACACTGTGCACTAAGGCCCAGTGCACAGTGGCCCTTATCTTTTTCTTTATTTCTTTCTGTGCTTTTCTTTATTCTTTCTGTTTTGCAATTATTTTTAGCCATCAATTCACTTTTGTAAAAATGTGAAACTTGTCACATAAATACAACGCAATACTTGGTACTGCCACAAAAAGTTTGGGTCTTGCTTGAATTTATTTGAATTTTTCTAAAATGAAAATGGATTTAATAATACTGTTTTGGGTACTGTTTTTGGATCTTGAGCCTCATTCAGATCAACATGGTAAGCTTGACCACGACCATAAGAAGGTCTGGCATTGTTGTTGCGGGGTTGGTTGTTACCACGGCCATTACCACGGCCAGCAGAGGGAAGTGCAAGCTGATTCTGGTTCTGAGGGCATTCTCTGGCACGGTGACCTGGATGGCCACACTTGAAGCAGAGCCCATCATTGGGACGTGGAGCAGGAGCTCGAAGCAGTGGAGCCTGAGGTCTTGGCTGCCTCGGTGGTGGAGGAGGCAGATGAGGTGCAACCTAAGACGGCATTGGAACAGGTGCATCTGGGCGGTACATGCTGTGAGGAATCCATATACGGCGCTTCTGCGACGATGAGCCCGAAGATGAGCTTGCGTCACGGGCGCGTTTGAGTGCATCCTTGTGTTCCTTCAGACCAGTCTCAGCCTGAATGGCCTTGTTCACCAGGGTGGCGAAGTCGGCGAAGTCTTGGACAAGGAGTGCTAGCTTGATATCAGGGTTGAGCCCTTCACGGAACTTCTCCTGTCTGTGGGCATCAGTAGCGATGTCTTCCTCAGCATAGCGAGACAAATCAAGGAACTCCCGCTGATAAACATCCACAGCTTTGCTCCCCTGGACGAGGTTGTGGAACTCACGTTTCTTCCGGTCCATGATTCCCTGGGGAATGTAGCGGGCACGGAAAGCAGCCTGGAATTCCAACCAGGTGATGATGGTTCCAACAGGCAAAGTGCGTCTATGGCTGTCCCACCATTGAGCAGCGGGACCCTTCAGGAAGTAGGATGCAAAGGTGACATAGCTGTCAGGGGCAACATTGGTTGACTCCATCTCATAAGTGATGTCACGAAGCCAGTCGTCAGCGTCAAGAGGCTGAACGGAGTTGCAGAACACAGCAGGGTTGAGGCGAACAAAGTCTTGCAAGGTTATTGGTAATGGCTGCTGATTCACATTCGGGCATGGGAACTGGTCCATAATCCCTTGCATGAATTGACGATTCAGTTCAAACTGTTGCATCATTGCAGGCATATAGTCGGGCGGTGGTGGATTGTTGGCACCACGGCCACGACCTACTGGTTTAACCATCCTGTTAAAATTTAACAGGGGTAGTTTAGCAACAAGTAATGCAGATGTATGGAACCATTCATGAAGTAACACGCACAACAAAGGAAGTGCAATAGATACAACACATTAGTCAAACATGACATACAGATCCATACATAGATTCGGTTACAAGCCAGCGTTACAAAACGCGGAAAGGAAAAGCTAGACATACTAGGCGGCACGCAGGCACGCGGTGGAGGGATACAACAACGGGACATAGCAATAGCTACATCAACGTCGGAAAGAACCGCTAGAGCCAGGCAACTACAAGTGACGACGTAGGGTGCCCTCGATAAAAGGATCCTACGCTCCATGAACACTCTGGTGCAAAACCTGGTCCCGAGCTGGAAGAAGAGGACCACGCGGAGGAGTACAACCTCCAACAACAGGCCACTCAAGACCTGGTGGCATCTCTGTCCTGCGCGGGTAAAGGATATACTGAGGATGTATCCCAGCACTGACTGCTGGCAGCAACTGTGTCAGAGCATCGTAAAGACGAGCACGAGTGGTGTACAACTCGACAGCAAGAGCTCGGGCAGTGAGATCCAAAGCCTCAGTGTACCGAACCAAAACCTGCGGGTCATAACGACGTCGCACGTAAGGGTTACAGACAGCAGTGTAGTATCCACTCTCATTCCCAACGGGGGCATACGGGATATATCTGAAACCAGTCTCCTCCAAGCGGCTGTGCTCTCCATGGAGATGGCCAATAGCAGTATAGGCAGTGATAATCCACAAGTATAGGGGATCGCAACAGTTTTCGATGGTAGAGTATTCAACCCAAATTTATTGATTCGACACAAGGGGAGCCAAATAATATTTGCAAGTATTAGCAGTTGAGTTGTCAATTCAACCACACCTGGAGACTAAATATCTGCAGCAGAGTGATCAGTAGCACAGTAGTATGATAGTTTGATAGCAGTAGCAATAATAGTAACGGTAACAGTAACGGTAGCAGCAATAGTAGTAGCAATTGTAACAGTAGTAGCAACAGTAGTAACTTAGCAAGGAACAATATGTGAAAGGCTTGTAGGCATTGGATCGGTGATATTGTTGGATAGCATTCATCATGTAATAGTCATAACCTAGGGCGACACAGAACTAGCTCCAATTCATCAATGTAATGTAGGCATGTATTCCGTATATAGTCATACGTGCTTGCGATAAGAACTTGCATGACATCTTTTGTCCTACCCTCCCATGGCAGCGGGGTCCATAAGGGTACTAAGGGATATTAAGGCCTCCTTTTAATAGAGAACCGGAACAAAGCATTAACACATAGTGAATACATGAACTCCTCAAACTATGGCAATCACCGGAAAGAATCCTAATTATTGTCACCTTGGGGTATGCCGATCATAACACATAGCAGGTGCATATAACTTGCAAGATTGGATCAAGAACACAAATATATTCATGAAAACATAAAGGGTTCAGATCTGGAATCATGGAACTTGGGCCCTAGTGACAAGCATTAAGCATAGCAAAGTCATAGCAACATCAATCTCAGAACATAGTGGATACTAGGGATCAAGCCCTAACAAAACTAACTCGATTACATGATAAATCTCATCCAACTCATCACCGTCCAGCAAGCCTATGAAAGAATTAATCACTCTCGGCGGTGAGCATCATGAAATTGGTGATGAAGGATGGTTGATGATGACGATGCCGGAAGACCCCCTCTCCGGAGCCCCAAACGGACTCCAGATTTGGCCTCCCGATGAAAAATAGGAGGTGGCGGTGGCTCCGTATCGTGAAACGCAATAAAACTTCCTCTCTTATTTTTTTCTTCAGGAAACTGAATTTATAGCGTTGGAATTAGGTCAGACAGAGCCACATGGGCCCCACGAGGTACCAGGGCGCGCCTGGGGGGGTGGCGCGCCCTGGTGCCTCGTGGGCACTGGGTGGCTCCCCTTCTGTTGATTCTTGCGCCAATAATTTTTATATATTCCATAAAAAATCTCCAAAAAGTTTCATCCAAATCCAAGAACTTTGATTTTCTGCACAAAAACAACACCATGGCTATTCTGCTGAAAACAGCATCATTCCGGGTTAGTTCCATTCAAATCATGCAAATTAGGGGCCAAAACAAGAGCAAAAGTGTTTGGAAAAGTAGATACGACGGAGACATATCAGGCAGCATCATGGACTACCATGTCAACAGTCACTCCAACACCATGGAAGGTGTGCAACTCAGTGAAGGAGTTATGCTGCCGATCAAAGATATGTACCACAGTGTGGTACTGCTCCTGGTTGAACTCGTGGTAGTCCTCGTAAACAGTGTACTCGAGGTACCAGCGATATCCCAACCTAGTCAAGAGGTTGACCAGAATAGCAGGGAACCCAGTCGCATCAGCAGCCATAGTCCGACGTACAAGCTGTCTTGCGGGACGCATCTGAAACAAAGGAGTGCAAGATGTCAAATGACAGTGTGAGAAGCATATGATAGCATTGAAAGGAATGGTTGCAGATAATCCAGCTCTCCGGTTGAATGTGAACACGAGAACCTAATGTTAGAGTTAGCAAAATCTTTAACCCGAATAGAGTAGAGATTAGAGTCCTAGAGTAAGGAAGAGGAATAAAAGATCATAATCCCATCCATTGGCGACGTGGGCCCGTAAGCCACACAGCCATGTTAGTAAAATAGTTTTTCAAAGACTAGACTCAACTTCGGCCAAGGAGTTGGAAAGGGGCTTCCTACAGGCAGTCGGCTCTAATACCAACTTGTGACGCCCCTGACTCGACCGTGCACTAACACACGCAAATGCGCACGATCAAGCCCAGGAACTCACGGGAAGATATCATAACACAACTCTAGACACAAAATAAAATAATACAAGCTTTATATTACAAGCCAGGGGCCTCAAGGGCTCGAATACATAAGCTCGAGTACAAGCATTAGAGGAAGCAACAATATCTGAGAACAAACATAAGGAGTATACAAGTTTGCCTTAAGAAGGCCGAGCAAAACAACGACACTAGATCGAAAAGGCGCAGGCCTCCTGCCTGGGAGCCTCCTATCTAATCCTGGTCGTCGGTCTCCACGTAGTAGTAGGCGCCGTCGGAGGGGTAGTAGTAGTCGTCGACGGGGTCAGCTGGCTCCGGGGCTCCGTCATCTGATCGCAGCAATCGGGTATGGGGAAAAAGAGGTAGCAAAGCAACTGTGAGTACTCATCCAAAGTACTCGCAAGACTTACATCAGATCTATGCTAAGTATGCATCGGTATCAAAGGGAGGGGTTGTATCTGTGGACTAAACTGCAGAATTGCCAGAACAGAGGGGAAGGCCTAGCCTATCGAAGACTAGCATCTTGCAGCGTCTTGCAGCATTAGAAGAGTGCAGATTAGTAGTATAACATAAAGTAATATGTAATAGCAACAATACCCAGAGATCCTTCCTCGACTCCCTGCGAGAAAGCGATCCCGGAGCTAACATACTAATTAAAGTATCACAAGTATCCAGTTCTAGTTGTAGTAGATCAGGATACTACACTGAGCATCCTGTTATCGTGGACACGTCTATTCGAATAGATATCTTCCCTGCAGGGGTGCACTACTGTTACCCAACACGCTCGATTAACTCTGGCCGGACACACTTTTTGGGTCATGCCCGGCCTCGGCTGATCGGCACGACGTAGTCCTACCTAGGCTCCGCAGAGAGGTCCCCGCCGGTCTACATCCTAAGCGCTCAGGGGTCTTGGGCCCATCACCCTTTGCACTCCGGCTCGTTGCGTGCAGGGTGAAGCCAAGCACCACCCCTGTCCTGGATGGCGCCGGTCCGTCCCGGCCGCAATGCTGAACTGGACATCTGACAGAGCTTTCGGCTGATACATACGGTGCCGAGGGCCCCATTAAACCATTATCCCGCGTGGTGGTAGTGCGTATAGGCCAGTGGCCAACTCAGATCAAATACAAAAATCCGTTAGTGAATTATTAGGAGCTCGCGGAGACGACCAGTGCTTCGGCCGTTCCGACTAGGTATCTCGCGGACCACGACCAGGGACTAGGCCCACCTCTCTCTTAGGTAGTCCCCGCCTGCCCTGTCGCTTTGAATACAGTGTAAGTTCCGTGTCGGCTGTCGGGACAAGTCCCGAGCTACCACCACATCCTGGGTGGTACTGCTAACAGCCAGCCGCCACAGGACTCTCTCGCGGGTACCCTTGGGGTCGGCCCGACTTCAACATTATCTCGTGGGTGCTCTTGGAGCCGACCCGTCTTTAATAACGGTCTGAGGTGAAGGTCAAAGTACCAGTGTGTCCATAACATCGTGAGGAATCCGAGGAATCACCCTCGATGGATTCCCACTCGATGTAACCGCCAAGGTGAACTTGGAGGAATCACCCTCGATGGGTTCACACTTGAGGGGCTGCACGGCAGAGGCCTCATCGGAGGTGGTGAAAGAGGAATCACCCTCGGTATCCCACAACCGACTAGCTACGTGTCGGGCCCCTGGAACCCAGGGTATCCTGGCCCGTCTGCCTTTGGCCCAGGTCGCAACATCTGGCGTAGGCCCAGCAGGCCGCCACCATCGAGCATCTCACCAAGACCCCTCATGAGGCCTTGGCCTCCTAAGGACCCCTCCTCAGGGAGCGGGCGAGCAAGACTCAATATCTTCACCAACAGCCTCACGAGGCGGCCTCCCGAGGCACCCTCCCGAAGGCGCGCAAGACAAGGGCTGTTCGGCTCGGCCGCGCGGTCTCGTGCCCATCAAGTGGGTGACGCGCGCGGCGATGAACGGCGACAAAGGCCGTGCCAGCAGGCGCAGATGAAGAGGGTTTTCCCCTTTTGTGCTAAGGGAACAAGGCCAGCAATCCACTTCCCAAAGCGGCGGGCGCGCAGGGCAGAGGTCATTACCGAGCCCACCGGCGCGTCATGGATCATGCTTTTGCAGGCGAAGACCGCCTTTAGTCAGGATAGCCTGAGCGCATGTCCCCTTTCAAAACCCGCCAAGTGTGGCAACCCTTCCCGCCTAAGTTTCGAGGGGGAAGAGGACCAAGGCGGGTATAAAGGGACAGTGCTGCCATGAGGGATGGGATTGACTCCTTCCTCTCCTACCTTGTACGCGAGAACACCTTCTTGCTCACTGCAATCCAAACCAAGCAGGAGTAGGGTTTTACACCGCAAGGTGGCCCGAACCTGGGTAAACCGCTGAGTCCACGGTCCACTCCTCGCTAGCGCGCTCTCGCCGTAGCATCGCCGTAGCTTAGCCGTGGTAGGGGACAAAGAGGTAGGAGCGAGCTCACCCCAGTGTTCGAACCTTTGGGTCCCCGGAGCCCAAACTCCGACATTTGGCGTGCCAGGTAGGGGTGCGCTACCATTCTTCCGCTCCGTCCTCCACTCCACTAGCTTCATGGCCGACGCCCGCTGCGAGCGCGCTGAGCGCAGGGCTGGCCGCGTCACTCAGACGGAGCCGGTGGCCCGCGGCAACCGCCGCCGCCCTGTTGAGGCTGCTGCCGCCACTGACCCCGCTGCCTGTGAGCAGCAGGACTCCTCCCTGCACCCCTCCGTGCAGGCGAACGGCCACACCGCTACGGCATCTTCCTCCCTCGCCCACCGTGGGCCGCCGAACGCGCAGGCCGTGCTACTCATGGCGCGCGAGCTGCTCCGCTACCGTCCAGCTGACGCCGGCTATGACGCCTGGCTTGGTCGCATCACCGAGCTCGTCAACGCCGCTGGGGATGCTCCGGCGCCTTCCCACTCACTCCGCCCTCCGCCGTCTCGCGTTGGGGACCTGGCGCACGGCGCTCCCCTGCCGCCTCCTCTGCATGAAGCTCGGCGGGCCCCAGCGCAACGCGCAGGCACGCGAGCCGTCCTGTGGCACGTCCTCGCCAGTCCGAGACGAGGCCAGCTGCCAGATCATCCAACGCGCGCCCCCTGATGCGCGAGTGCTCCTCGAGAGGCAGCGCCAGCGCCAGGACCAGGCCGTCTAGGAGGTTGTGGCGGCTGGGCGCTAGAACCGCGCCGCCCTCGCCGGCGGTGTCGTGGGTGCAAGTCTGACAGTAGTGTGTAGGGGTACGGATGAGAGGGCAGAGCCTAGCTACGGCGCAGGTGTTACACTCGGATTTACGAGTTCAGGCCCCTCAGCGGTGGAGGTAATAGCCCTATGTCTCGGTGCTCTGGAGCTGTTGATTGAGTGTATGGTTTACAAAGGATGCGGACCCTTGGAATGGAGCTGGGGGGTGGCTTATATAGTCGCTGCCAGCCCTCCCATGAAGGCCGCCATTACCAGGGGTTAAGAGGGAGTTTAATGGAGCCAGATAATGGGCGCATTGATTACAATTAATACAGGCGAACGTGCATCCCGACCGTTGCGCTCCTGGAGTCTCCTGGTCTTCTCTGGTCGAGTGACTTTCGGGTGCTCCGAGTGAAACAAGCCGGTCGAGTGAACTCTTGCCCTCCGAGTGGTTCGTCGATTCCGAGTGAATGTCAGTTTGCAGAACTCTGGGTTGTTGATCTGGCCCTGGGGCCCAGTATGAGGCGTGAGGAGTCCTAGGGTAGGGTCCGTAGGTCGGGCCTGTTACCCTATCCCTAGTACATGCCCTCGTCATTAGCCCCCGAATCAGTCGAGGTTAGGTGGGTCGAGTCAAGGCTAATTCCTAGGGGAATTGAGCGCTACGGAGGCGCTCAATTACCCCCGCTAGTCTTTAGACGGCCTTGTCTTCGCGCGGCACCTTGACGGATTCCGTACCGTGTGTCGTCCGAGTGAAATGAGTGATCTTCATCCGAGTGAAATGAGTAACCTCCATCCGAGTGAAGTGAACAGCCTCCATCCGAATGAAATGAGTAACCTCCATCCGAGTGGCGGAACAGATCCACGTGTTTATGGAATGTCTTAAAGGCGAGTCATCGGATCGATGGAATCCGGATCTTGCGGGATTTGAAATCGGCGACGAGCGCGCGCGAACGGTTGCGGCGCGGTGAGTGGGGAAAGTGGGGCGGGACGCCTCGATTTTCGCCCCGCTTTCTGCCACGTACCGCTGGATCCTTGGCGGCGCGATTTGAGGAGATCTGCGGGTTTTCCCCTTTTGTGCTAAGGGAACAAGGCCAGCAATCCACTTCCAAAAGCAACCCCAAAGGTTGCCCGATCGGCGAAAGAAGACCAAGACGGCGGGCGCGCAGGGCGGAGGTCATCACCGAGCCCACCGGCGCGTCATGGATCATGCTTTTGCAGGCGAAGACCGCCTTTAGTCAGGATAGCCTGAGCGTATGTCCCCTTTCAAAACCCACCTAGTGTGGCAACCCTTCCCGCCTAAGTTTCAAGGGGGGGAGGACCAAGGCGGGTATAAAGGGACAGTGTTGCCATGAGGGATGGGATCGACTCCTTCCTCTCCTACCTTGTACGCGAGAACACCTTCTTGCTCACTGCAATCCAAACCAAGCAGGAGTAGGGTTTTACACCGCAAGGTGGCCCGAACCTGGGTAAACCGCTGAGTCCATGGTCCGTTCCTTGCTAGCGCACTCTCACCGTAGCATAGCCGTGGTAGGGGACGAAGAGGTTGGAGCGAGCTCACCCCAGTGTTCGGAACTTTGGGTCCCCGGAGCCCGAACTCTGACACTACGCTACAGAGATATCATTAGGAGTGAGGTAGGAGGTATCACCCTTGGCACTCGATAGTAGCTCTGCAGAGGCGTACAGCTAAGGGGGTGTGCGATGTTGTGTTCGGTCTCTGTACATCGATCACACTGATCGAGTCACCGGTGGTAAATCATGGCAACAAGGGCAAGGGTGTGGGGCCATTAATGGATCTCTAACCAGCCTATACTAAGCATTTAGGACAACAGATAAAGTATCAACAGCAGGTTACAAAATCAGGCTATGCATCAGAATAGGAGCAATCAGTTATGGTAGCAAAACTAATGCAAGCATGGGAGAGAAGGAATGAGCGATATAGGAATGATCAAGGGGGTTTTGCTTGCCTGGAAGCTCTGCTGAAAAGGAAGAAGGGTCGTCGGTGACGTAGTCGATCACAGGAGCATCGGCAGCAGTCGCAGGGTCTACCGGAGAAGAAAGAGGAGGGAGAAACAAATAAATAACGGGAAAACAAAGGCACACAGATGCATGTCAGGTCAGTACGGGTTGATTATGTGCTCTAATGCTTCACTAATTATTTTAGACGGAGAGGGAAAATAATCTTTTCCCAGCTCTAGGTGCTTATCGGTATAATGATCAGGAGGGGAAGGTTCCATGCTCACCTAGTTAGGAGTGATGGTCAAGCATTTTGATCACATATTCAGATTCGTCTTATTTTTCTGATCATTTTTCATATATAAATTATTTTCATCCGAGTTACGGTTTTATTTTATATGATTTTTTAAATGTTTTAATCATTTTCTGGAATTTCTGGAATTAATTTAATTCGAAAATCACTTAAATAGTAATTGCTATGGGTACACGGAAGTGTACCCAGAAATGTGCAACAGAGGCTGACATGTGGGTCCAGTTGACTGAGTCAACTGCCCAGTCAGCAGAGGCTAACTGGTGTGCCCCCTGCTGACTCAGCAGGGCCTTATCCAAATGAACAGTGACAGGGCCCCACATGTCATACACAGTGGCTTAAACAGGGTTTATTTAAACTAAACAGAGATTAATTAGGGGTGGGCCCCTGGTGTCAGTGACTTTGTTAATTAACAGATTAAGTTTAATTAGTGAAAAGATTAATTAGCACGTGGGGCCCAGTGGTCAGTGACTGTGCTAGCCCAGTCAGCACGTTGACCAAGTATACTTGGTCAACTGGGCCCGTGGGACCCACTGGTCAGTGACCCAGGGTGGGCCCCGGGTCGGCGCCACGTCGGACCACCGGCATTAAGCCGCCGGCAACCACAAAACGCGGCGGCGCGCTTCGGCTGGTGTCGGAAAATGGCTACGAGCGGCGGATTCGGGCGCGATTGGGCTCGTTCGAACAAGCGCAGCGTGCCGCGTCGAACGGTGGTGGTGGCGTGGTCAGGGGTGCACCGTAGTGACGACGGCGACCACGACGGTGGAGGCCGGAGTTTGGCCGAGCTCGGAATCGGCACTAGGGAACACGGGGAGGCGCGCGTGTGAGTGCGTTGGGCTCCTGGGAACCCCAGGAGCACGGCGCGGTGCTCGGATGCGAGCTCCGTGAGCTGTGGCCACAGCGGCGAGCTCAACCGCGGCGATGAGCTACGGCGATGGTGGAAACGATGGCTACGGGCGACGAAACGAAGCGCTGGGAGAGGGGTTCCGTGTGGGTGCTCACCGTGAAGGCACAAGGAGGCCCGTCGAGAGGTTAGGAGCAGCAGGGGCGACGGAATCGGCGGCGGAGCTCGTCGGGGCAGAGGAGGAAGGCGAAGGCCTGGGCGGTGCTGCGGTGGCTCCCGGCTCCGTCCAGCGACACTGGAGGACGTAGCGGACGCGGGCGGAGCTCGTGGGCACGACGGCGAGGCGCGGGGATGACGGTGGCTACGCGGGCGAGCTCGCGACGGCGACGACCGAGGCGGCCATGGCGAAAGGAGGAGGGAGCATCGCGAGGTGGAGGGGGATAGGGACTGGCACGAGTCCCCGAGGCCGAGGTGGCATCCTTATCCCCTCCTGCGGCGCCTGTAGCGGCACGGAGCGGCGAGCGGGTGCGGTGGCGACGGCGGGCGGCGTCGGGCGCGCGCGCGCTGGATGACACGGGGAGGAGGGAGACGACGACGGCGCTGCTGGGCTGGGCCTGCACACTGTGCACTAAGGCCCAGTGCACAATGGCCCTTCTCTTTTTCTTTATTTCTTTCTCTGCTTTTCTTTATTCTTTCTGTTTTGCAATTATTTTTAGCCATCAATTCACTTTTGTAAAAATGTGAAACTTGGCTTGTGCCAAGCTTGGGGGAGGTGCCCCGGTATCGTATCACCATCACTTTGATCATCATTATCTATCTTAGTTCGATCATTAGTTATTTCTTGATTTAGAAGAATAAAGTTTAAGTATGATCTAGTTTCGAGTGCTTGCTTTGTGGTCTATCTATCTATGTAATCATGTGTGGAAGTTATATAATAAAGAGTAGTTTGAGTTGAGTGTTTTGCTTTTGTTGATCCAACCTTGGAAATAAAATAAAAAGAATAAAAAGTAAGATCATATGCTAATCCCATGGGGAGTGATGACTTCACATAAAAGAAGTATAATTGATAAAACTTGTTGGAATTTGACAAACATAGTATTGGTCATTGTTGCAATTCATGAAAAAGTAATAAAGAAAGAGAGGTCTCACATATAAATATACTATCTTGGACATCTTTTATGATTGTGAGCCCCCATTAAATATTCTATGTCAATTAGTCGATGTTGGACAAGGAAGACAACGTAATGAGTTATGTTTGCTTATATTCACATAGAAGTTATATTGTTTTGAATCCTCTAACATGTGGTGCTTGCCCCATACCTTTTGCTAGCCAAAATTCTGTACTAAGTAGAGATACTACTTGTGCATCCAAAAACCCTTAAACCCAGTTTCATGCCATGAGAGTCCACCATATCTACCTATGGATTGAATAAGATCCTTCAAGTAAGTTGTCATCGGTGCAAAATCAATAAAAAATGCTCCTAAATATGTATGAACTTTTATTGCAAGGGAAAATAAGCTTTGTACGATCTTGTGATGGTGGAGAAATAAAAGCGACAGACTGCATAATAAAGGTCGCTATCACAAGGGGCAATATAAAGTGACATTCCTTTGCATTAAGAGTTTGCACAACCAAAAACAAAAAGCACATGACAACCTCTGCTTCCCTTTGCGAAGGGCCTATCTTTTACTTTATGTATTTACTTTTATGCAAGAGTCAATAGTGTTCTCCTCTATTCCGTTTTTATTTTTCTCTCTTGGCAAGCATCATGTGGTGGGGATAGATCTAGGCATATATATCCAGTTGGATGTAGGTGATCAAGAGTTATTATTGTTGACATTACCCTTGAGGTAAATACATTGGGAGGCGAAATTATAAGCCCCTATCTTTCTATGTGTCTGACTGAAACTTTTGCGCCATAAGTATGTCGTGAGTGTCAGTAATCATAGAAGACTAAATGATAGTTGAGTATGTGAACTTGCTAAACAAAGCTCTTACATAGATTCTTTCTGATAATATGATGAATTGCAATTGCTTCAGTGACTGAGATCACAGTTTGTTAGTTTTCAATACGGTTTATGGTTCATACTTTAACTTGTGAGTGAATTGTTACTTTTTCATGAGAAGTTTTATGATGCTATATTGCTGTTATAATAAAGATCATGATGCCTTCATGTCCGTATTTTATGTTTATCGGCGCCTCTCTCTCTAAACATGTGGGCATGATTATTGATTTCGGCGTTCGCTTGAGGACAAGCGAGGTCTAAGCTTGGGGGAGTTGATACGTCCAATTTGCATCATGATTACCTACTGTTATTTATAATGTATTTGATCATTATTTCACTTTATGATGCAACTCTTATGCCTTTTCTCTCTTAATTTGCAAGATTTATATGAAGAGGGAGAATACCGGCAGCTGGAATTCTGGACCTGAAATAGCTACAGCAGAGATACCTATCCTACAGAGCTCCAATTGACTTGAAATTTCACGGAGATTTTTTATTAAATATATAAAAAATACTAGAGAAAAGAGATACTGGAGGGGATCTACCAGTTGCCCACAAGGCAACAGGGCGCGGCCCCCCTGGACGCGCCCTAAAGCCTTGTGGGGCCCCTGGCTGGCCTCTGGCTCCCTCCTTCTGCTATATAAGGTCTTTTGCCCTAAAAAATTTATAGAGAAGACTTTCAGGACGAACCGCCGCCGTCTCGAGGTGGAACCTGGGCAGGAGCTATTTTGCTCTCCGGCGAAGCGATTTCGTCGGGGATTCTTCCCTCTGGGAGGGGGAAATAGAAGCCATCGACATCACCAACGATCCTCTCATTGTGGGAGGACCAATCTTCATCAACATCTTCACCAGCACCATCTCATCTCAAACCCTAGTTCATCTCTTGTATTCAATCTTTGTCTCAAAACCTCAGATTGGTACATGTGGGTTGCTAGTAGTGTTGATTACATCTTGTAATTGATGCTAGTTGGTTGATTTGGTGGAAGATTATATATTCAGATCCTTAATGATATTCAATACCCCTCTGATCTTGAACATGAATATGATTTGTGAGTAGTTACTTTTGTTCTTGAGGACATGGGAGAAGTCTTGTCATAAGTAATCATGTGAATTTGGTATTCGTTCGATATTTTGATGATATGTATGTTGTTACTTCCTTTAGTGGTGTCGTGTGAACGTCGACTACATGACACTTTACCATCTTTGGGCCTAAGGGAAGGCATTGTGGAGTAGTAATTAGATGATGGGTTGCTGGAGTGACAGAAGCTTAAACCCTAGTTTATGTGCTATTCCGTAAGGAGCTGATTTGGATCCATATGTTTCATGCTATGGTTAGATTTATCTTAATTCTTCTTTCGTAGTTGCGGATGCTTGCGAGAGAGGGTGATTTAAGTGGGAGGCTTGTTCAAGTAAGAACAACACCCAAGCACCGATCCACCCACAAATCAAATTATCAAAGTAGCGAACGCGAATCAAACAAACATGATGAAAGTGACTAGATGAAATTCCCATGTGTCCTCGAGAACGCTTTGCTTATTATAAAAGATCGTTCCGGCTTGTCCTTTGCTATAAAAAGGATTGGGCCGCCTTGCTGCACTTTATCATACTTGTTACTTGTTACGAATTATCTTGCTACCGAAACTATCTGTTACCTGCAATTTCAGTGCTTGAAGAGAATACCTTGCTGAAAACCGCTTATCATTTCCTTCTACTCCTCGTTGGGTTCGACACTCTTACTTATCGAAAGGACTATGATTGATCCCCTATACTTGTGGGTCATCAATAAGATGTGGGGTATTATTATTTTTTAGGCTAGACGTGGGACAAGTGAGTTGGTTTTAGGTAAAACCTGTGGGAGAAAAATCAGAGATAGGATTAATAAAAAACAAAAATAAAGGAAGTGGGAAGGTCTATACAAAGGTTGGACGAAGGACAGGTCAAATGGGAACCTTATGTTCTTCTAATATATGTACGGAGTATATGTAATAAAATAAAATATAAATATATATATACTATTATAGAAGGGAAAACATAATTTGAGTTTGGCATTCTTATACAAAAATAGAATTTCTTTTTTTGAGCAGTATAGAAAAATAGAACTGAGCTATGAGTTGTCTTCAAGAAACAAACATAATTTGGGCTGCTAATGTTATAAAACAAGCTAGGCTGGGAGGCCCAGAGGCCGATTGATACCTGCTGGACCTCAAAAAAAATGTTGAAACCTGCTGGATCAACTGTGTCAGCATGTCGTGGGCTGCGCATCTTAAACAACAAAACCTAGGCTGGGCAGGCCACAGCCCAGTTGTTACTTGTTCGACCTCTAAAAAAATGATTACTTGCTAGGTCCCGGATGACAGCCACCTTGACTACGTTGACAATCTTGTGGGCCCCACACATCAACATACCATAAGGAGGAAGCATTTTTTTTGCAATATATAAGGAGGCACTTGTTTGCGTACGGCCATGGACCTGGTGGGCCCAGACTGTGAGCCTCTCCATGTACAGTCATCTCTCGATTCCTCTTGTTTGTTGACCATGTTGAGAACTACAGACGGCAGCACCGCGGCGAGAGCACCAAGGCGGAGGTCGACGTCGAGACCTCAGACCAGAATGAACCAGAGCCGGGGAAGACGCAGACGGAGGGGAGTACGAGGGTTGATTGGTTCAAATGCAGGGTGGGCCGGTGGAGCTGCCACTGCCGGAGAATAAAAGGAGATGTGGGGGAGTAGAGGGATGTCCTGGCCAGCGCCATGCATAGGCTAGGATGGGTCGTCGAGGCATGCGCGGCAGCGCCGCTAGCCGCTGTAGGGAGAGGACAAAAGATTGAACAAAATAAAGAAATACAAATGGATAGGTGGTTGGTCCCAGATGTCTGTGTACGAGACCTGCTGGGTCCACCTGAGAAGGGGAATGTGTTGGGAGGAAGGAGATTCAAAGCACGCCAGCCGTTGGATTTCAATCTAATGGCTGCCAGAAGGACTGATGGAAGAGGTATCAAACTTAACTTGTTCTCGTCGTTCGTGATCAAAGATGATCACCCTGAGTGAAGTTATCTGATAATCTAGGCAAAACGAACGACTGTGCAACCTACAGAAAACCGCACTCAGGCTTCAAAAACACACACACAAAAATGATACAACTGCTGGATCCCCATAAGCATGTCGTGGGCCATGGATGTCCTAAGAAAAGAAACCTGGGCTGGGCAGCCACAGCCCAGTTGATACCTACTCGACCTCAAAAAAAAGGAAACACGGCAGCCCTATGAACTAGTACTCTTATTACATACATAAGCAAACAGATTCATAGCCACTCAAAAAAAAAGCAAACAGGTTCATGGGTTCTTAGACGAAATATTACGGATAAAATAGATAATTACGACACATAGGCTAATGCATGAAACACTCAGATGATAAAGGTGCTTAAACAGACAAACTACACCATCTAGATCTTCCTGGCACGCTTGATCATGACGTTGCGGCTGTCCTTGTACTCCTCGGTCACGGGAAGCAGACACGCCCTCATGTCCAAGATCCTCTTGTACATGTCGTAGCATGCATATGCGTCCTTGGCCGCGTAGGTGATGTAGGCTAGATTCAGAGGTACCTCCCACGTGTTCAGGTCCTTCGTATCCATGTCTTCTTTAATGTTGGCATAGCAGGGGTCGATGATGGCCGCGGTGAGGTCAACCACGGAGTCCTCCTCTTGCCCATTGCCGATGATCTTGCATTGCTTCTGGATGTCGACGAGCTTCTTGCACCAGATGGTTGAATCGTAAAGCACAGTGGTGTTATTCCTGCTCTCCACCGTAGCGAAGGTGCAGTCGGCGGTGCTGATGAAATGGGTGAATGCTCCAGAACCCCTGATGGCCCTACCTTAGTGGTAGACTAGAACCTCGTCCCGCACGCATACCTGGGAGACGGCGATCCGCTGGTCCCTGTCAGGAGACGGATGGATGGGCACAAGGTCTAGTCCCGTGACCTTGTGCTTCTCATCCTGTAGGTACTGCTTGAACTTGCCGACGCAGAGCTTCACCGAGTCCAGATCGTTGGTGTACATCACATTCAACTTGGTGCTGCCAGGGGTCTGAACGGCGAACTCAAAGGTGAACTCCTTGCTGGAGTCCATATCCAGCAAGCTCACCCCTCGGATCGCCATTGGAGTCTCTTCTCACGCAGAGTTGTTGTGGCGGTTCTCGTTTTGTGGGGATTGGGGGCAGGGGGGAAGATGAAGACGCTGGGAAGATATGGACAGCGGAGGGCTCCTTATTTACACTGGGGATCGGTGTGTAGTGGCATACTGGGGGCGGCAGCAGCAGTTCATTTTTCCAATCTTGGGGAACTGTCGCCAGTGAACATAGGGGGTAGGCGGCGGCAACAGTTCGTTTTTCCACTCTTGGAAAACTGCAATCGCCGGTGAATGTAATGGGTACAGGCGGCAGCAGTTACTACCCCCTCCTACCTCGCCCGCTGCACGCCCCCTAGACCCATTCAAATGCCTCCATTAAGCCGGCGTGGAAGCCAAGAAACCTATTCCGTCCACACGTTCATTCACGAGAGGGTCGACATTGGCACTGTAATAGCGACTGTTAGTGTGGTCGCTTTACTTAAATTTTATTCTTAAAACAAGCAAAGCATTGGCTCGTTCTATCAGTGCCATAAAATCAACATGCAAAACAATTAGAATTATTATTCTCAGGACGCATGCAAACAGCTCATTTGCCACGCTTTCAGACAAACAATACTACCAAGTTTGAACAGATTGTTAGGGTTGTTGTCCTCTGCATTATCATGCCATGTTGCACATCTTGCAAGATTCACAACCAACTCATAAGATTCAAATAATAAGTACAACAAAGATGCCTATGCATCTCAATGATTCATAGATCAGAGCCAATAGTTACTATTTAACTAAAACGTTGTGAGAATGTTAACAAATAAATAAAATCGATCGATGCTTCATGTAAGCAATTTGATTCAAGGATTTGTTGAAACATTGAAATCAGTCCCGTTTACGGCCACGCATGTCAAACATTGGCAGATGAACATTTTTTGGATAACTGGTGGCACTAGCACTTCCAATATCTGCATAAGCGGGTCGTCCTGTGTTGGACCAGGCTCATGAGATACAGTGCATCGTTAAGGAGCTGGAGCTCCTGAAGTGTGAGTTGCCGGACAAGTTTGTCGCGGGTTGCATTATTGCAAAACTCCCTCCTTCATGGAGGAACTTTGCTACTTCTCTCAAGCACTTGAGGCGTGAATTCTCTGTTGAGGATGTCATCGGTCATCTAAGTGTTGAGCAGAACTCGAGAGCAAAGGACTCACACGCGAAAGGGGCAGAGGGTTCTTCTAGCGCCAATGTGGTGCATAAGAATTTACACAAGTTCAAGGGAAAGAACACTGTCCAGCACCAAGAACTTGGCGAATGCTTTGACCATCCCAACATCTGTAGCTGAGTATTCCTGTTTGCACAGATAATGAAAAAGCATGATTACTATAATAGTGGCACTAGTTGTAGCAACTTTATTTTCTTAATGGGAAAAAAGATTGCGATACAATAGCTTTATATAAAAAAAATACAACGCTAGCACAGTATGACAAAGCACGATCATGTGGATGAAGGACAGTACTGACCAGTGTGAGATGACTTTGTGAGATCAAGTTGTTCTTTAGGTCCCCGTATCTTGCCATGATGGCGATTCGTTGACATCTATCAACAACTTCAGTGTGCCAGTAGAAGGAGGGGCCTTGAGTCATTCCAATCTCTTTTTTTGTGCAGTTCAACTAAAATTATGGCGCTCACCAAGCTGCGAGGGAGAGAGGGGCCCGTGCCACCTCGACGGTATGCCTCATGGACTCAACTAGTTCAGTGCACATGCTATGTGGTTGATGCAGTGCAAATGAACTCAATTCTCCCGGATACGCCTTCAGCAAGTTATCTACATTGGAAATGAGATGATAGTTAAGACAGTAGCTCTATTATCACTGTATTATTACTTCATTTTATAAGTGGCACTAGCGGTGCCAAAACATTGCTTCAAATTATTAGTGGAATTAGATTAAGATGTAAAAACAATATCATTATTGCTTTCTCATAGCAGTGCAAAAACAGTAGCACAAGATCACTAGCTGAATGCAATGCAGAGTCAAAATTAACCAAAAAGGAACATACCCGGTCATGGGAACCATAACTGCAGTCAACACCATTGTAGACGGGTTGACACCGGTCACCAACATGGATGATTCAATTCATGCGACCTTTTTGTGCAGTTCACCTAAAATGAAGCAATGTTTGCATCATGCAGCTAGCAAGATGTACTTGGTCCCATGAGCTGGCAGCTTCTCCTTCATTAGTTGCACTAAAATTTGAGCAACGTCAAGGTTGGTTGTCATGCTCATGGAAGGTGCAACTATAATTTGCTTATCCTTTTGTGCAGTTCCACTAAAATCAAGTGCCATTGTGGTGACGGTGACAGCTAATCTTGCAAAGGTTAATAAACTGTTGCACAAGATTACCGGCAGAGTTAGACGAAGAGGTTAGGAGCTCCAATCACCCTTTGTGCAGTTCCACTAAAATCAAGAGACATTGCCCATGTGACATTTTAGTAGAAATGCACAAGACACTCTTTCAAAAAAAACAAAGTGTTTTGTGCAGTTCACCAAAGGGTCACAATAGCAACGAGGTGAAATGGATATCCCTATCTGCACAAAAAGATAGAAAGAAAATAGTTACTGGTCAATAACAAGATATGAAACATACATGAAATGAAAAGAAGCATCTATCTTCATGGCAATCATGCAAGGACAGTAGAAATTTTAAAACGGTAGCATTGCTTCATATTACTCGAAGCATTATGATCAACAATGACATCGGTCAAATATGCCATTACATTAATGGTGGCATTGCTTCGTTTTACCATCTACATTCGATTAACAACGCCTAATAGTTGGTATAAGTGCATGGGACAGTGGCGACACCAGGACATTCACCAGCATAAAGAAGCAACTTACTTATCATAATGGGAAATTTAGTAGGAGAGTAGCATTTGTAGAACAGTTTAATTGCATCATATTACTGGTGGCATTAGATTAACAACAACATTGGTTAGACATGTCTTTACTTTAACAGTGCGATTACTTCATTTTACAAGCGCCATTACATTAACAACAGCAAAAAGTTGGTACAAGGGCATGCAGAGAGTGGGCGCATCAGCACCATGTACCTACAAGGAGGCATAATGTGGTGAGGCCGAGTTTGTTGCCCCGAGCAACAAACATCCAACCAAGATCTGTGATGGTCCCAAATTTAGTTCTCTTTAGGCACCTTTTACTACGTGAGGACAGCAAATCTAATCCTGGACATACTCTGTTGACCTGTCTCCCAGCTGCCACTTTCTTTCCTTCTTCCACCAATAATAGTTTTGTTCCTTATCCAGTTTGCACTACGTTTTCCATTTATTTCCCTTTTGAACCAAGAGACCGATTGGGTAGCCAGTCTCTACAACTCCCCCACCCCCTTCTATTTCCTCTTTGAGTCAAGTCCTGGATTCATGCTACACCTTTTCCCCCCTTTATTCCCTATTTGAACCAAGTCCTAGATTTGACTGCATGAAGTAGCTTTACCTCTAACAATAGTAAAAATTAAGGTGGCTATGGAACAGCTGATGGAAGTAGAAAAAGATCCACATGCAGCCACGTGGGGAGCTGGGGCAGTAGAGCAAGGCCGTTTTCGAAGGAAGTTATACCTGAGGGTCGTCGGATGTGGCTAGGAGGGCGGCCGGAGGCCGGATCTGGCCACAATACGGCATGGAGGAAGAAGGGGTCGGAGGCCCTCCCGAGCCGGCGCTGTGTCGAAGAGAACGGCACGGGCAGCCGATCGGGACGTGCCGGCAGTTGTGGGTCTCCTCCCTAGCCACCGACGACCGCGTGAACGATGCAACTACTCCTCTACCCCGGCCGAGGGGATCCGGGCGGATCTGTGACCAGCGGTGAGCAGAGAGAGTGTGTGGCCACCGCTGTCTTGTTTAGATCTGGAGAGGGTGAGAGAGTGGAGAGAGCAACCCTAGTAAAGCAAGCGTTGAGGCTCCTGCCCGTATATATAGTGGAGTGATTTTCTTTTTCTCTCCATAACAATCATTTCAATTTGTGTACGTGATATTAAAGAAAAGAAACTATCTATTTAACGTGCTACAGTGAACAAAACTCCACGGCATCCAGGAGTACTAGTAGTATTGTTCACTTGTGGACCTCGGCCCTCCATTCATTGAACAACCACACGGGTGAATATACGGAACTACTCTGCGGCCGATGCTCTCTGCATGAATTTTGGACGACGCTTGATCCGGCGGCTGCGCGTCACCTGCTTCTCCTCATGCATGGTTAGATTTGTAGCATCGTCCAACAATCGTGCAGGCAATGTCGTCCGTATAGCAGCACTCGTGAATATATATAGAGAGACCACACTACATCAATGGACTCAGTACTTTGAAGTTGCCGTAATGCGTGGCTTTTGCAGTTCCCATCTAAATGGGGGAATACCATACATTTTGTTTGATATACGTATAAACACATGCATGGTTTACACTCCGAATCGCTAGCTAGAACTTGAACAGTATTTGTTTTCAACATAAAGTGGAATCAAATGTTTGAACTCATGATCTTAGCGTTTGTAGAGAAAATGTAAAGGGCCATCGATCTTTGTTCTGCTTTTGAACATACTACAACATATGGAACCCTTTTGTGAAAATGACCAGATCTATGATAAAAAGTTCACCATGAGTACTACAAAGCATCTCAAACATAATAAAAATTACATCGAGATTCCGAGACCACTGAACGACCTACTACCGTCCCAACGAGTCGCCGACGCACCACTGTTGCCGCCATCCTACCTGAGCCGGCTTGACCTCGTCGATGACAGCCGGGAAGTATTTGTGCACTTGCCCCTAAGGAGCGGCGACCCGAAGCCATAGTAGTCGTAATTAATGTGAAGCACCTAATTCATATAACACAAAATTTCGCCACACGATAAGAAACCCTAGCCTTACCACCCCAAGGAGACGACACGAATCTACGTTGGAGCTCCATCGACTATGCCCCGATGAGGATCAGAGCTCGAAAGACAAACTCATACAAGGTGTGTCGATCGATATCGCCGCTGTCCTACCGGAGTCGGCTTGACGTTTTTGACGATAAACGGGAAGTCTTCGTGCAAATGCCCATAAGGACCAGAGCCATAGAGTCGTATTGTGTGTTTGGTCGCATTCTCATCTCAGCATAGTTGTTCCCTCTTTGTGCATGCTCATCTCAGCATCCCTCTTCATGCATGCTCCTAGTGTATTTGTGTTAAGCTAGCGTGGACTCATGCACCCTTCATACACTCTACCAAACACCCAAAAGTGGGTCGAGAAGGGAACTTTTGCTCTCTTGCACCCTTCATACACCCTGCCAAACACCCAAAAGTGGGTCGAGAACAGAACTTTTGCTCTCGTGCACCCTTCATACACCCTACCAAAACACACCCTTGTCATCGTTGAACCCTTGTAATTATCCGAAGCACTTGACACCTAATCTCGCTACATGACAATACGCTCATGTTCCATCCACTCTGTCTAGACGGACGAACTCGAGGAGGATCGGAGCTCGAAAGACAAACTCAAAGGAGAAGTGCCCCCATCCGAGTGAGGGCTACGCGTGCGTGGACTAAAAAACCCTAATGTAAACTACTAACTGGAGCGGAGGCACCTGGATTCCCCTCCCCGCCAGCAGTGGCCCGGGCGGTGGTAAGAGGGGAGGGGAAAATCCACGGGATCACCGGTGAAGCGTGGAGTGGGGAGGTTGGCCTAGCTGCCTAGGGTGGGGGAGTAGATTTGTATTCATGCCAAAATAGATTCGAATTTTATTGGTACTGTACAGTACTATATAGCCGGTGTCTCGACCTTTTTTTTCGATTTCTCAACATATCTACAGCTCGTATGTTACTATCACTCATCTCTCTTTTCTACTGTACTGTAGTACTTAGTAGTAACTCAGCCTGCCTAAAAAAAAGTAACTCAGCCGTATGTTACCATCGGTCGTCTCTCTTTTCTACTACCTCCGTCCTGGTTTATTGGTCCTCATTGTATTTTGTGCCAAATTTTGACCAAAGATTTAACTAATAAAATGTTAATGCATGTCAGCAAAAATTATATCATTGGATTCAAATTTGAACATAGTTTTCGATGATATTATTTTTGATGACATGCATTAATATTTTGTTAGTTAAATTTATGGTCAAAATTTGACACAAAATATGAAGAGGACCAATAAACCAGGATAGAGGTAGTAGTACTGTAGTAGTAGTAACGCGACGCGCGTTCCATTCGGTGAGCAGCGTGCCGGACCGACCATGGGGGTGCGACGGGCGTGCTATATACATGTACCACCTTTTTCTTTTGGTTTTGCTCCATGCCACAATCAATCGATACAAAATTATATTTAAAAGTCGAGGGCGGGGCTTTTCTCGCGCGGTACGCGCGGCAGTTTCGCCTAGTCGGTTTGACAGAGAGGCGAGGAGGATGAGGGAGTAGCGGATTCAACTTACTGCTGGAAGAGTGGGACTGTGTGATTTGACGGCTCATTACTGCAGGAAAGGTGGGGCCTTGCGATATGACTGCTCATTTATAGTCATTATTACTGCGGCGCTACGACCGGGTGAGGCTCCCCTTCTGTTCCCCACTCTAATCTGGTGCATGACACGTCGACCTGGATGCTGGCTCTCCCACATGTCGGCGAAAGGAAGAATAATTGTTCCCGACGACGTAATAAGGAGCAAAGAACCGTGCGGTGTACTCTAGTTTAGCACTGGAGTACTAGTATACATCGGAGGAGTGCGAAACACGGCAGCCCAGTGAACCAGCATGCGATATGGAGATAAAAAACAATCTACTACAATCCAGCCTTAGCATGTAAAAACACGCCACCGCTTCCTCCTCCCCCTCTGGGTTTATCGCCATCAGCGGAGCAAGAGCGTCATCGCGGCTTAGCTAGTAGTACTCCCACCCCTCTCCAAACTTTTTTTTACAATTCCTTTGTTTTTCCTATGGCGTTGAACACTCTTTGCTAATCCTATTGGATTTAGCACTCCAGTCCCATACTTTCCCCATTCCTGTATTTTCAGTATCCTGGGAATCAAAGAGGCCCTTAGACTGGTTTAGGGCCGGTCATTTTTTTTCAATGAAATATGTCCAAAATGTAATGAATGTGCTTCGATTTCTATGAAAATCATCCGGTTTGCATGTAGTAATTCATTTATTTATTCTTTTGTGGGGGGTTTGCATGTAATTCGTCCGGTTTGAAATGTACTCGTACGCCGGCATGGTTGGGTGGCCCGCTGCCGCATTACTGTCCAAGGACTCGTCCCTACCGGTTGGCGCTCAGCGTTGGAGATGCCTCGAGTGCTTGCAGGTGGACCCCGATGCTCTATGTCCCACATGTCGGCGAAAGGAAGCACATAGAAATATTTCCGACGACCACGGAGCCGAGCAGTACATCTCAGCAAGTAGGAAAAATGCGTGAAAAAATATGTACTATGAAGCGTAGATGCAAAGTGACGACAGGTATAGGTCGCACGCACCCAACGAGTGGTGGTAGTACGTAGTACTCCCGACCGTGTGGGCGTGCCATGCGACGCGGCAGGCTTTTCCTTTTGAACTTGTAGGAAATGTAACATTTGGTTCTGCTTCTGCTCCTTGGCATGGTAGACAGATAGAAACAATGATTAAAAACGCTAGGGCGGGGATTTTCCCGCGCAATAAGCGGGGGAGTTTGCCAGTTTGGTGCATCATCGGTTTTCTCACATCGGGCCCACATGTCAGTGATAATATGCCAAGCCAATGCGCGACGCGAACGGGACAGGCGTGCTGTACTTGTTCCACTTTCTCGTTTTGAACTTGTGACGTATAACACTTAGTTTTGAATTTATAAGTTTGGTTGTCACGCCCATATATATACTATAGTTTGGTAGATTGGGTCATGCATCGTATGTAAATTACGAAGTTGATGCAATAGGTAAGTACTACCTCCGTCCTGGTTTGTTGGTCCCCTTTGTGCCAAATTTTGACCATAGAATTAACTAACAAAATATTAGTGCATGTCACCAAAAAATATATCGTTGGATTCATATTTGAACATACTCCCTCCTTTCCGGTTTAGGGTTTCGAGGTACATTAAATCACCCAATGCAAGTATCAACAGAAAACTCACCAATGCATGTAGAAGTTCATGGACATTTAGTGGTCATGCATGCATGCGTTGTAATTAATGCATCGGT